>CAOLHI010004500.1:0-225634 GCA_948474755.1 Ctenosaura bakeri | reverse complement strand
GAAGCATGTTTCAATTGTTTTATATTCTTTATATTTTTACTTTTCTTCAAATTGTTTACAGTCTTCTTATTCACTTTTTTCTTAGAATGATTCTTATTTGATTTAGCAGATAAACGGGAGTTACCTGGTTTAACTGGTTGCTGCTTACCAGCATGTAAAGCCTTATCCACTTGCTTGTCTATATTCAATATTTCGTAGACCTTCACAAACAGAGTCAAGAGCTCAGTACAATCATTTAAGAAGGATTTAATATACTGAATATCTTTGGACAGGAAGCAAAGCCATTCTTCAATCCACGTGGCGTCGCCAGTAATTAGTTCATTACTACTATGTGGCTTTTTCAAGCTTGCCCCTTCCATGTGTCCACCTAGCTCCAAGGCTTGTTTTAGCTTTAATTCCCTCTGCTCTCTATCAATCTCACCAGTTTGTGGACATTCCTTTAGGAGCCCAGTCTCAGCAAGCGGCAATTTCTACTGCCAGATTCAGGGCAGGAGAACCGTCCTTTGTATTCGTCTTAAATTTGTGCAATTGCTCTTGCTTGGAAAATGGCAAGTCAGGTTGAGGATTTGAAGCTAATGAGTTATTTTTTAATAGCTGATCCTTCTTCCACACTTGGGGAGAAGAATTGAGGGAGGGAAAAGATGGCATCGGAGGCAGACACGTAGTAAGAGAGCTCTCCTGCAAGCATGCTTCTAACTTTTAAAAACTTTTAACTTTTAAAAAATTATTTTAGAAACCTCCCAGACTTCTACTTGGAATTGTTACTGACTAGGAGGTAAAGTGGGGGAACCGAAACAAAGATTCACAACTTTATCTCTATTAGTATCTACAAAGGCTGCCAAGGACGGAAAGATCTCAAGTAAGCCTGTATTGTGGGGACTGGGAGTGCAAGGAAGGTAATTAAAGTGGAGTTTATTATTAAAACAGCTCTGCCAGATAGCTGTGATTTTGGAAGCTTCTGGAGGCCTAATTGCACCACTTTTGTGAGATATTAGTATACAAGAAGGGCATATAGAAACATGCTGGAACCCCCTCCACTTGAAAGTATTCCTTTGGCTGGACACAAACAGAAAGTTCTGATGGTGGCTATCTTAGCCAGTTCTGGAATAATGCAAAAAGACCGCCTAGTAGAGATATATTCCATTTCAAAAAATACTGGATTAATTTAAACAGAAGTACCAATGAAAGTCTTTGAAAATGCCAGGAGTTCTAAGAAATATTTTGGGATGAAGAAAAAAAAATCATGTGCATCTCCAAAATAAAACTGGGAGTTTCAGAGACTTCTTTCTCTCATTTGGAGAGGCTTTCAGCTATCTGCACCATAGGTGCTTGCAACCTGGAAGATGCAGGACCAACAAAGTCACATTTCAAAAGTAATGCATATCCTTCAACATTTCCCAGATGAAAACCAGGAAACACATGGCCAACTAACATCAGAGTGTGCTTAAGATGCCAAAAGTTATTAATAAGGAAGAACCCACAAGTGAGGAGAGGGTGCAGCAGTCTGCTTTTCCTTGAGGCTATTGGGAAGACTAAGATGCTCTCTTCTCTTCTGTCTCTTCCTGAGTTAATTGAGAGCAAACTACTTTTGCACTTTTAACTAAATTCACAGTAACTGAAGTCAGCTGAGATCACAGGGGCAGGAAGGTGAGAGGATGAGAGAGAGAAATCATTTGAAAAGTAGCTGAAACATGAGAGAATTAATTAAAAGAGCATTAATTGTGACTTGCCCTGCCAGATCAGGACAGGTGAAGCATATGGTAATATAATGAGTGGGAGCAAAGTCACTCAATTTGTGCAATGCAGAGGTAGGAAGAGTGCAACCTCCATACTGCATATGGCCACTCAGACCTCACTTTTGTGGTGCTCAAAGCCCCTCTCCAGTCATAGCAGCACATAGCACATAGCAGCACACTGTACCTTGCCTTCCCTGCCAATTACAAGGAATTCATCCAAGTAATGTGTGAAATAAGGAGACTCTGCCCTGACCTTAACTGCTCATTCCAGAAACGTGTCTCAAAGGCTGGACAGCTAACAGGGCATGGCTTTATTGACGTACCAAAGGCCATCAGTCTTTTTTTTTTAATTTATTTTTTATTAAAAACATACATATTATTAAAATCATAACATAAAATTACTTTGGTAACATCATTATTTCATACTATATACAAAATATATATTTTTAGATTTTTAGTAATGTAAAATTCCTCTCATTTATAACTCCAGTATTGTTTTTTAAGGCTTTTTATCCTTTACATTGCATTGACTTCCATTGTCATTTACCCAGAGTAATTTCTAACACTATTGCTTTTATACATTAGAAACTCCCTTAAACCCATATATGATTTCCGTGTTGATTGTACACTTTCTACACCATTTTCTCTGTCAACAAATACATTTTTATCCTCATTCCATAATTTTAGATGTAAATCCATCTCTTTCTATCAATTATATATATTCATCTGTATTTTAATCCTTTCATCTTTGTTTTGAATTAATCATTGCTACATTGTCAATATCCAATATCACTCTCAATATCAGTTTCCATAGCAATATCCATTTTTATTCATATATTCAATTACTTGATGCCAATCTTTTTCTACCTGATGAATTTGTTTCCCTTTTAACTGATTTGAAAAAAAATTGAATTGCTTCAGTTCCAGAGTTTTTAAAATCCATTGTTCTATATCAGGGATTGCTGGCATTTTCCAAAGTCTTGCAAATACCATTCTAGCGGCTGTTATTAAATAGAGTAATACTCTTTTATTTTTCTGTTGGAAATTTTTATCCAACTTGAATGTCATATTTAATTTTAAAAAGTTCTGGCATCATAGGGAAAGACACATTGAATATTTCTCTTATGACTTCATATATTTTAACCAATATTTCTTCGTAATTGGACAAGTCCACCATATATGGAAAAATGTACCCACGTTGACCTTACATTTCCAGCATTTATTATTTCCTGTGTGGTACATTTTTTCTATTCTTTCTGGTATAAGACGGTATCTGTACATCATTTTAATAAAATTTTCTTTTAGATCTTGTGAGCTAGTGAATTCTGCTGTGTCTTTCCAAGTCATTTCCCAATATTTGAAAGCAATTTCATGTTGGACATTTTTGCCCATTTTATCATTACATCCGTTACTGTTTCGTCTTCCAATTTTTGATTTATAAAGTATTTATAAAAGCAGGAAACCTTTTGTTTTGTTTTAAGGAATATTATTGTTTCCAATTCATTATTTGTCTTTTGCAGTGTAATTCCCTCTAATTTTTGATCCATTTTGAATCTCTCTTTCAGTTGTAAATATGGGAACCAGTTAATTTTAATACCTTCATTTTCAAGTTCTTCATGTGTTTGTATCTTGGTCCCTACCTGTTTGTCGTGAATTATCAAATCTTTATATCTCATCCAGTCTTGATTCTTATCCCTCCATTTTCCATGAAAAGCTTCTTGGGGGGAGAGCCAAAGTAGTATTTTATTATAAATGTTTTTCTTGATATTCATCCAAATTCTAATTAATGATTTCCTTACATATTGATTCCCGAAATATTTATCAATCTTTTCTTTGCCATACCACAAGTACACGTGGAAGCCGAATCTCATATTTGTACCTTCTATTGTTAAAAATCTTGCATCTTTCAAAGTAATCCAGTCTTGGATCCATGTCATAGCATTAACATAATAATATAATTTAAAATCTGGTAGGCCATATCCTCCTTTTGTTATATGTTCTGTTAACAACTTCCATCTAATTCTGGGTTTTTTACCTTCCCATATAAATTCTGATAGTTCTTTTTCCCAAAGCTTGAAAGGTTTATCGTTTGTTATGATTGGTAAATTCTGAAATAAGAAATTTAATTTAGGTAGGATGTTCATTTTAATCACTGAGATTCGTCCCAATAATGACAAGTTCAAATTAATCCATCTTTTCAGATCTTTTACTATTTCTTTCCAAGTTTTATTGTAGTTGTTGTCGAATAAATCTTTACTACTTTCCGTAAACCAAATTGCTAGATATTTTATTTTCTTCTCAATTTTAAATCCTGTTAACTTTGTTATTTTCTCTTTTTCCATTCGTCTCAAATTCTTTACCATGATATATGATTTATTTTTATTTATTGTTAATCCTGTGGCATCTCCAAACTTCCTTATTTCAGTGATCAGTTCCTTAATTCCCATCATTGGATCTTCGATAAAGAAAACAAGGTCATCCGCAAGGGCTCTTAACTTATACTTTTGATCTTTTATTTTAACTCCTTTTATTACAGAATTAGATTGTATACTGTTATTTAATATCTCCAATATTGCTATAAATAACAATGGGGACAGCAGACATCCTTGCCTTGTTCCTTTAGTTATTTTTATCTCTTCTGTCAGTTCACCATTCACAATCAGCTTTGCTTTTTGTTCCTTATTAAATTGCTTCTATCCATCCGACAAAGTTTGAACCGCAATTCATTCTTTTAAGAGATTCTAACATAAATGTCCATCTTACTTTGTCGAACGCTTTTTCAGCATCTAGAAAAAATACTGTTAGTTGCTTTTCAATTCTTTTATTGAAATGTTCTATCACGTTCAGAAAAATTCTAGTGTTATTTTTTAAATGACAATTAAGCAAAAAGCCATTTTGGTCTGAATGTATCACATTTTGTAATATCTTCTTGAATCTTGCTGCCAATATCATGGTAAAAATTTTATAATCTGTATGTAACAGAGATATAGGTCTGTAGTTTTCTGGTAACATGTTGTCTTTTCCTTCTTTTGGTATCAATGCAATACTTGCATACTTCCAAGATCCTGGGATACCTCTGTGCCGTATTTCATTAAAATTTTTTTAGTTAGCAGTTCAGTTATTTCAGCCTCAAAGGTCTTATAAAAGTTTGCAGTATATCCGTCAGGTCCGGGACCCTTAGACGTTTTCAGATTTTTTATAGCTTCCACAACCTCCACACTTGTAATATCCGCGTGTAATGCTCTTTTGTATTCATCAGCTATTTTTGGAATTTCTTGTTTGTCCAGGTATTTCTTTGTTTTCTTATCTTCTACTTCTTGTGTTATATCTTTTCCATATAAGTGGACATAATATCTTTGAAAAATCTTCTTGATTTGGTCTTGTTCAGTAATTTCCTTTTGTCCTTTTTTCATCTTAAAAATTCTTCTTTTTTCTCTCTCTTTCCTGAGTTTGTAAGATAACCATTTTCTGGGTTTATTAGAATGTTCAAATTGATTCAACCAACAGTATTTCATTTTCATCTCTATATCTGTCATATTTTCTGATGCAATTTGATCTTGTATTAATTTTATTTCCAGTCTTAATTTATGGTCTCCTACATTGTTTTGAAATTTCTTCTCTTTTTCTTTTAATAATTCCATTAGGTTTGTTAATCGTTGTTCTTTCAATCTCTTCTTATATGCTCCGCTTTTATCAAATGCCCTCTAATGACGGAAAGGCCATCAATCTTGAACTCCAACAAACATCGGGATGCACACGAAGCAGCTGAAATGCCAACTGGATGTCACATTTCTCCATAAGCACCCCGTGGTTACACACCTGCATCAGCTTAACTGCCTGATCAAAAGAGGTGTAACATACAGAATAGAATTTGTGTGGTATAGCACTGTTGACCAATGTTCTCTTAGGGTAGGAAAAGTGGTGTATGAGCCTGAATTCCCCTGGAGCTTTCTTGGGGACCACACCCAGTGGGGAAATGCTTAAGTTGGGACATGGAGGTGATGAAAAGGGTCCCTCTACTCTCCCAGATTGGCATTCGTTATTGGCTGCTGCAACCTCAGAGAGATCTCTTGCTGACTTGAGGTTGGCAGACTCATAAGCCACCCAAGAGCAGGGATCCTAAATCCCACAGAAAACCCATCCCTGATAAACCTGGCTACCTGATAATCAGGATAAGCAGCTAACAGTGGATGCAATGCATCCAGTTGGACAGGAGTACTGGCCAGTGAACCACTCTTGTTTGGGCACCTCTGAAATGTTAGTGCCAAGGGCTGCTTCTCCATCCTGCTTACCACTGGAAGTGGCAATGGAATGTTTAAGGCAGAAACCCTATTGGCTACTGTTTGGGTGGGGCAGGAAACCTTGGGATAAGGCCTGAGGCAGCTTTCACAGTTGTGCTTAAACTTGCCCCAAGTTCTCTGGCAACTGCCCTGATTGTACTCCCCAGCAGACCAGTCTCCTAGCATCTTTCTCACTTTCAATGAGTACCATCCATCCTGCCTTTAATATTTGGAGCTTGTCATTGATTAGATCTAACTAAGCAAGTTCACTCTGGGATGTCTGCTTCTTAAAGGCTGTGTCGTACTTGATTGCTGCTTCTTCTCCTGCAATGGCTGCCTTGAGGGCACTCCTCATGTGGTTAGAGAAATGCCAATCCCAGTCAGGATAGGCTGCCTGAAAACACCCATAAACACAGTATACAGTCAACCAATTCCTGAATTATGTTCCACCGCTCCACCCTTCTCCAATCTCTTATGCTTCCTTACTGACTTAGGAGTGCACCTCTCATCTACTTCTGGCTTAAGCAGTGTAAAGACATCTATGTAATAGCCATGAGGGATGTGCTCTCCCTTTTTTTTTGTCCAGGTGAATGCCAGGCAGATCCTCCTGGCTGCCAAAGGTGGCATGCAACCCTGCTGTAGCCAGTTCCCGTCACCCTCCCATGCTCTCCTAGGGCCTGTGTCTGTCTGCCTCTTATTCTCCCTTCTTCTGATGGCCCCTTGAAGAAGGCCAGGTACATGTACTGCTGTCTTACAATAATCCTTGATGATGATGATGATGTTGATGATGATAATTCCAAGGCTTGAGGCAAGGTACAGAATATAGAACTAAAAATCATAATTAAAATACACTAAGACATAGAATGATTGATACAGACATACTATGATTAAAATATATTATGATTAAAAGTGGAAAAGTACAGGTAACAATGCAATTTAAAGTACAATTAAAAACCATTAAAATACACTTAAAAATAGACTGGGTAGGCCTGCGAGAAGAGATCATAAAGTTGGAAGAGACCTCAGGGGCCATCGAGTCCAACCCCCTCTATGCAAGTCTTTTGGTCTTGGTCTTGACCCTATCACCTAATGTTCTGTTACCCTGATCTCTGGGGGTCCCGGGAGGGACACCTAAATAACCAAACAACAACACGACTTTGGGGGAAATTAGTTGGAGCACTCACTAAAGCTAGCAAGAGGTAGGGTAACTTAGCAGGATCTTGCAACCCAGCGTCTACGGGGTCAGGTCAGTCAAGCAGTCAGACAATTTAAAATAGCAAGAATAATGTTTTATTAAATACAGACAAATATTACAGACACCACAGTCACACAACTAACTAGAGAGTTAGAGATTGACTTGGAATAGGGATTTTTAGAGGGAAAGGGGTGATACGACACCTGTCTCATAGTCCTGGACCTTGAGAGCAGAGTTGGGGTGCAATGAAGAAACTCGGAATGGCAGAGCAGTCCAAGCGATCCAGGGTTGAGCAGTCTCAGTTACCGGAACTAAGGGGAAGGCTTGCCGGGCAAAGCGGCAGCAAGGCGGGATGGAAGTCCGGAGCGATCCGAGGAGGGTCTTGGAATCAGGGGTTTTTATAGGGTTAATTGTGACTGCAGGCCATATCTTACTCGGTGAGAACAATACGTTTTAGGAGCGGGACAAAGCTTTGGAAAGGTCAGATTTTAGCATGATTGACTTAGAGCCAAATTAACAATAGTGTAGCCAGTATGCAAATGCGGAGCGCTTAGTACAGCTTTGTAAGGTTACCTGCTCAGGGCAGGGAGCCTTTGTTAGTATTGCACATATGTAATGAAGTGTTTGCTGGAGAGGTCCCTGAAGTGACGAACCGGCTGTATCCGGCCTGCCTGGGTGGAGAATGGAATGTCCAGCAATTATCGGCCATGCCTGTTTACGTACTTGTCCGGAGGCCTCACAAACACGTGGAGCGGGGTGGCAGAGGAAAGCCGAATTATTTGATATCAAGGAGATATCGAGTGCTATCTCCGGGTAGGCCTGCACTGCAGTAACAGTTCCCTCTCTGACTCCTCATGATTCATTCTCCTACTCCTCTTGCTCCTACCCTTTTACTCCTTCTTTCTGTGCTGGAGGCTCCCCGTTTGACTCCAAGCAACTCTTAGTGCTACTTCTGGAAGGTGTTGGTTGCCACTGTGTGTCTCTGGATCCCTCACCTTCCTGCTGCTATGGAGTTGACAGTTCCATACCTGGGGATGCTCTTGCTGCCTGGGACTCCAGACTCTCAACTTTGTCAACCAGCTTCTCAGCGTCTGAGAAAGGCCCTCCAAAACCGCTACATTATTTACTGCTGGTGAAGACCTAAGCTGATCTCCTGCATCTCCTTTATTGCCATCTCTCCTGTGACTTCTTTCTAGTGCTAACTCTAGCCAAGACTTGTGGGGCTTAGTGGCCTGGCTGCTGGTTCTGGACAGTGGTTCCTGTGAGGCCTTCCGAGCTCTTTTGGGAGGCATGGTCCTGGAACAATAGTAAATAATACAAATTATAACACAAATTAGTTCAAGTTATATCAGCTTAGGTGTGTAGCCTAAAGAGGATGCGCTGGCCCTTGCTACAGTGCCACTAATCCCAATGAGGGTGTGTGTGTATGTGAGGATAGCTTGACTAGGCTGACCAAATGAGGTTAGAAGTAGCAAGGCCTGCCGGTTAAGTTCACCCTTTCTAGGTCTGAGCCTGAAAAGGAGGGGGAGAGGCAGAGCAGACAGTGGGAGGGCAGAGAAAATTAACCTCCCCATAACAAGCTCTGTGTAGCTAGAAAATGGGGGCTACCTGCAAAGTGGACCCTGCCAGGAACTACCAAGTGCTGAGGGCAGCAAAGTGATGCCGACCACAATACCCTAGGCAGCAAGGGATAGCAGAGGCCTGGTGAGTTTCCCATAGTGGAAGTGCCACAAATCAACCAAGCCCTGATAAGGGCTGTTAATTGCACCCTGAGAAAACCTGCAAAGGGGACCCTACAGCCACCTCTACTGCAGGCTTCCAACACTATACGAGGGGCTGAGAAGGCTGCTTGGTGCTCGCACCAGTGATTTCAAAGGCTGTTGGAGTCTCTGAAGTCTCTGCTTTGTCTTCTTCCCCTTTGCTTCTCCATCTTCCTCCGCTCCTCTTCTATGTCTTCCTCTAAATGCTGCCAAGAGAAGACTGTCCGGCAACTTGGAGTTGACTGACATGACTACTCAGGAGCCAGACCTGAATGAAACCTACAGGCTTGACTCAGGTCTGGCTCCACAGCCAGTGAATTCAAAGCTGTTGCTCTGAATTCATTGGCTGCTGCCTTTGAGGCCTTTTTCAGGGCCGCACATGATCATACGGCCCCAGAAATGGCCCCCTCTCACCTGGTGAGCTGGAAGAGAAGCTGCTTGCAGCTGGGTCCCCAACCCACAATTGGGCCACGCAGTAAGTCACGCATTGCACGTATCTGAATAACTGAGTTATTCAAATGTGCATGAGATCAGCCTATTAGTTCCACTGAAGCTGAAGGGTTGAAAATGGGTTCACACATAAAGGTTGTGTCACTGTGTTACTATATTTTATTTATTTCATTTGTCTACTAGTACTCCTAGAATTGATCTAAGAATAGGACCTATCTTTGGAACTTGCTCCATGGCCCCAACAGTCTGGGGCACATTCACATTGCATGATTATAGAAATATGATTCCTTGGTAACTACTATGGCTATGTCCTGTGGAATCCCAGGGTTTGTAGTTTGGTGAGGTGCTAGAGCTCTCTGGCTGAGAACCCTCTCTAAACTGCAAATCCCAGGATTCCGTAGGACAGAAGCATGGCATTTAAAATGGGATAATAATCCTACAATTGTGTACTGTGAAAAGGTTCCTTGACTATTATTACCTCATCATCTCCTTTTGGGACTACCGGTAGTCTGTTCAGCACAAGATCTCAAGTTGAGTAGCAGTAGCCTGCTGCTCCTTCTCCTTTTTCACATCACTTCTCATTTCTCACACACTAGCAGCAAAGAAAATGAGTAGCAATACCAGAGGGCTCAACAGTAGGTCTATTACTGATATGATAGATGCCCAGTGATATATACCTTCCACCTGTCTAATTTGGCAGCGACAGTTCTAATTAATCTTCTGTCATCTCACTTTTTCACCTGCTTTAAAAATGTCCCAGATTTTTTCTCTTCCTTCTACCTCATTTTACTTCAGTTGCTGCAAATTGAGTTTGAAGTACAAAAGAAGTTTGCATTCAGCAGGAGAGAGAGGAAAGGAGAGATAGGATAGAGTCTTGCTCTTACCTGTGGACTCAGGCAAAAGCAAACTGCTACAACTTCTCCTGGCTTGTGCATTATTCCCCATTAATAACCTTTGCCGTCTTCATTGTACTTTGATATTGCTTGGCCACACATGTCCCTGTTTTCATCTGTGAAATACTGGAAACGTTGTATGGTGACATCAACCCTGCTAGGGATGACAAATGGAAGTAGAGACAGTGAATGAGGTGAACTTAGGCTATCCTTGTGTGTGTGTGTGTGTGTGTGTGTGTGCGCGTGTATGCGCGCACACCTTCATGTCATCTGTTGACTTATGGTGACTCCATTAATGTAATGGGGTTTTCCTAGGCAAGGTATACTCAGAGGTGGTTTTTCCAGTTCCTTCCTCTGAAATATAGCGTACAGCAAGGCTATCCTTGCCCTCCCTCAAATCTGATCGAATCAAAGATCAAGCCAGGACTTGGGTGGTAGAGCCAGATCAGAGAGTTAAATCTAGTCAGAAAAGATAAACAGAAGCAGACAAGGAACGAGCAAAGAGATCGGGCAAAAGTCTAGGTATATACTAACTCAGGGAAGATCTGAGCAAAACAAAGCAAAAAAAGAAAAAAAGAAAAAAAAGAAAGAGTTTCAAAGGTACACCCTCAAGGCAGTCTCTCCCATCAAGCACAGTTTGGACAGTCTATTTTGCAGTGATTGCTGAGTCCTGAGGACATCACTGACTGTTGAACTGGCCTCAGGTGAGTCAGGGGAAGAAATTATTCCTAAAAGAAATAAAATCAGGTGTCTTCATGTAAGTGAAGAAATTCTGGATCTTCAGTAAGTGAAACCAGTGAGTAAGTCATTTCTCGTTTCTGATGGAGCACTCAGCTTCCAAACCATGGATGCAATCCAGCCAGACTTCAGCAGTTGTCAGCCACTACATTTTTATTTTCTTTGGCAGTTAACACAACTTAGACCTATCCCATTGAAATCAAGGGGCTGAACTTTGGCTAGATGATACCCACGTACTGCATTTTTCCAGTAAGCAGAGACCAAGTCGGGGCTATCATTCCGTTCTTAATTTTGTTTTTGCTTTTTAAAAGAAATTTGTGTTATTTTTAACACAGAAATATCTGTTATTTCTATTTATTATATTTACTTCCAAACAAAAGAGACTATATTTTAGTGTTTGTTTTTTCTTTAACATTGCCTACAGAAAACAGCCTTGGGAAAAGAAAGAGATGTATTGCTTGAGAGCACAACAGTATTCTTTAGGGCTTGGAGAGTACATGATGAAGGTGTCCACTTGACAAGCAAAACCTCTGACTTCATTTGTTCTTTCTCAGTGTAATTATTGTGCATGCTGGGTATAAAATCTACCCAAGTAAGGTGCTTGGCACACTCCCTAGTTGTCATTGCCAAGAGGAAAGAAAATCCTTCCTGGGGAGATTTGCCCACTTCCCATTTTCTTTGCCAGGGATATTTGTGGAATAAAGCCATGAAAGTCAGTGACGACCCCCCCTACCCCATCCCTCAAGGGAAGGATGGCTTAGAATTCTTAGCGGGGGCATTGTAATGGAGAAAGAATCTCTCTGTGACCTCCGGGGGCGCTTTTTACATACTTCAATCCTTAACTGCTGACACAGAGCTTCAGTCTCCAGGGCAGCATGTCAGCATCCAGGATGGATAGCACTTGTTCTCCCCTTCATCATCAGGGCCTACACCTATCTTCTTATATATCTCAGGATTACCTATCATGACATTTAGTGATCCTGAGAAACGGAGGAGGAAAATCCAAATAAGCCATTTACACTCATATAATCTAAGGCAATGGAGCCACGCCAATGTAAGTGGCCGCTCATGGAGCTTAGCGATTTGCTGCTCAATAGCTGGGATACTGAACCTAGGGTTCACAATAGCTGTTTCTTGGCATTGTTGTATGAGGCTGGTGCCTCACAAAGGAAAGAACAGAGGAGGCCGAGAAATGTTGGCTCAGTTTTCCCAAGGAAAGTGGGTGTGTATGCTGAAGGGTGGGGGAGAGATATCATTGTCTGTCAAACAGAAAGGGATGAAAACAGCAGGGAGAGGAATTACATCTCCAGGCTTTCAGAAGAGGATTGCAATCAAATGAAAAGTGTGTTGCGTTTGACAGTTTCCCTTTAAAATGGCTCAATTAAGGAAGAATCTGGAAAGATCTCTGGATGCCTCTCCTGTAATTAGAGATGTATTACTCCCCTCCTCCTGAAAACATTATGCTTGTCATTTTGAATTCTGAAGGACCAGCTGCAGTGGAAGGCATCCAATGGATGCTTGACATGAGTGGGAGCCGATAGGTGTGGAGATGGGGAAGAGAGGTAGGGAGACATGCCTTATACTATGAGATACTGACTCATGTGGTTACTTTCAGGCCTCTATTTTCCCACTAGATTTACTCTTTTGTGGAATAAGAGGAGACTTGGCCATTTCACTAGAATTCTCTTTAGCATATTTCCACAGACTTTTAATACAGACTGAGAATTGCAAGTCCCAGCATTCCTCCTCATTGATGTTGTAGCCCAACAGCACTTGGAGGGCTTCAGTTTTTCAACTCCTAGAATGAATAATTTGTTGTAAACTACTAAGTTACTGAAAGCTGTCTATTGACTGCACCATACTACTGCTTCATCTAGGTCACTCCAGAGGTGAGGAAATTTTGGCTTTCCACATGTTTTGTCCTATTGTATTCATTTGCTTACCCCAAGGGCCAATGTTAAGGGATTGTGGGAACTTAAGTCTGAAGTTTTGTCATACTGGTCTAATCTGTCTGAAGTAGTAATCTCAAGAAGTTCTTTTCTACAATCTCCTACTTGATCCTTCTAACTACAGCCACTGGGTATTAAAGTCAAGCTCCAATGAACAAAGTGGAGGATTTTCCACCCAACTACAATTCCCTTCCATTTAGGGTTTTTAACACTATGACTGACTTCTCAGATGTTCCATGTTGAGGTTACCCTCAGCAGACAAATTTGACTTAAAGAAAATTAATCCACCATTTTACTTCACGTCATACAACTTCAGGAAACTCTTAGACACATGCTAGTACAAGTAGTCTCTAACTTGCTGTGCTCCAGATACATGTGTAGTGTAAAGCATAATAGAAATGACTGTGCATTTCCCCAAATATAGACCCAGAGAGGTGTATGGATGGCATCTAACCCCAAATAAGCTGTCAAAAATGTCTAAGAATGTTTCAGATCAATTTTGGGGATGTCAGGATAAAGAGGTCTCTTTCTTCCTTATGTGCTGGATTTGTAAGAAAGTAAACAGTTATTGGTTTAAGGGTTACATGTTAATCCAAAATTTTTTCAAGGTGGACCTTGTAACGTCACTAGAAATGTTAATGCTGGATATTATGGCTAAAGAATTGCAGAGTAAATATGGATCACTTCTTAAGTATATAATAACAGCAGCAAGTACGCAGTTTGCTCAGACCTGGAAATGGACTGAAGCACCGATGATGGAACAATAGATTGTTAAGATTGCAGAGTGAGCCCAAATTGCCAAGCTAATGTGGGTTATAAAGGATAAGCCACTTGAAGATTTTTTGAAAGATTGGAAATCATTTATGAACTTTTTGACCAATAAGAAACATAGTGATACAATATTCTGTGGCTATGTTTATTAGTAATTTTAGTGGATCTACAATTCGGCTTGTGGGGGTCAGGGCCCCTTTGTGTTTTAGTAAGTTAATGTTTAGTGTTTTAGTTAGTGATTTAGTTTAGTTTTTTTTAGTATTGTGTTCTTGTTTTATTTTTATTTTAGTTCTTATTTGTGAATCAGATTACTTGTGTTTGTGTTAACATTAAAAAGTACAGTCAGCCCTCCACATTTGTGGGTTTCAGTTTTGCAGATTTGATTATTCATGGATTATTTGCTGTCATTTGTGCTGCCTCCCTATGCCATTTTTAATAGGGACTGCAAGCCTCATGAGACTGAGAAACTGTGAGCGACGCTTGTAAGTCCCTATTAGAAATGGTATGGGGCAGCAGTGGAGGTGGCAGTAAGCCCCACCAGCCACCCGCTTCTGCCTTGGGAAGGAACCTTGATGCCTCAAAGGAATCTATGGTGGGTTGAATATAGTGATCATACTTGTGTGTGTGTGTGTGTGTGTGTTAAATATGGCTTGGGAAGACCTAGAGTTATTCATGGTTTTTTCACTTTCACAGGGGTCTTGTGCTCCTAACCCTAGTGAATGTGGAGAGATGACGTACATAATTTTTAAAAAAACAGACCCAGAGAGATTATAATTGCCTTGATTTCTTTCATCTTCCGGGAAGCCCAGTGTCATGGCAATTTGTGGGATTTATCCTACCGAGGATTTGCACATTCACTTACCACTCATGAGAACTGCAGAGCAAGAGACTTCTTCTCCATTGATTCCAAGAATGGGACCAGAACTGATGGGTAGAAATTGCAGAGAAACAGATTTGCATTAAATGTTTGAAGAAATTTCTCAGTTCTAATGGGCTGTTTCACTGTGGATGGAGATGCTTCAGGAGATGGTCAGTTCACACTGGCTGGAGGTTTTTAAGCAGAGGCTGGACAACCATCTCTCAGGGATGTTGAACTATAGATCCTGCATTGAGCCACTGGTCAGTTTAGAACAGGAAACCTGCAGCAAATTACTAGTAAAACCTGCACGTTACTAAGGTTGCTATAAGCAGGGAACAGTTTTCTGGAACAGGGATCCTCTGAAGGATGCTCAAATTGTCAAAAATGTACTTCGCAAAGGTAAGAATGGCTAGACATGCACTTCAGATTTTGAAAAATGGGTATTTTATGTTAAACAATTCAAATGGGCTATGCAACTTATCTAAAAGGTGAGTTGCCACTCCTGTTGTTATTGTTGCTTTTGCTGTTTGGCTCCAAGTTATTTACAACTTAGGGTGATCCTAAGATGGCCTTATTACTGTATTTTCTTGGCAAGATTTGTTCAGAGAGGATTTGCCATTGCCTTCCACTGAGGCTGAGAGGGTGTGACTTGCCTAACATAATCCAGTGGGTTTCCATGGCCAAGCACAGATTCGGATCCTGGTCTCCCAGGATCCTAGTCCAGCACTCAAAACCCCTGCACTGCACTTGCTCTGTTCCAACGACTTTTAGGAGAGACAATTTACCCTTTGTTTTATCCAGAAAAGGGGAATCTAGAAAGGATCAAATTCTGAGAAAACAGCCTGGCAGAGCAGTTTGCTTGCTTCTGATCTGGAATTCTAGATAAGTGCCAAGATCACTTCCTACTCTGTGATTCTATAAATCTTTCAGTCCCCCTGTCCAGACATGTCATTCATCACCATGCATATAGAAAAACATACAGGGGGGTCATGTTCAATCAGTCATAGGGTTAGATACAAAGAAATTCAAAAGAGACTTCAGCATTGAATATGGCCTATAGATCCAGCCTCTCTTTAAGCGCACCAAAATGGTCAAGTGTCATTTGTAATGGTGTGCTAAGTCCAGAGTGATGGCAAGTTCAGAAAACCATTGGAATCCAGAGACATTTGGCAAAACCTTCCAGTTTTTCTGGTTTGAGCAGAATTTCCTCAAAATGGCTGTGTGAATTGGATCTCCTTCCAATGGCTTAGGCTACAAGGGAATCAAATCAACTTGTAAGAGGAGCTGAGCTGAAAACTTCAGTCTGGATTTCCAAGCATCCAAAATAAGCCAAACGGTGACATCATCCTGCAGCAAGTGGTAAGGGTAGGGGGAAAAGGATATTAATTTACTTACATTTCACTACAGAAAGAGAATGAGAATGGAAAACAGCAAGAGGAATGAAGCTGAGAGATGGGATTATGATCTACTGAGCATAACTGTTTGGAGTCCCATAATTAGAATGTCAAAAATTGATGGTTAAGATTTACACAAGGCCATGCAGGACAGTAGCAGTAGCCTAGCAATGTGCTATTTCAACAAAATGAGCTAAGGCAGCAATATACTTTGATTGTGAAGATGGTGTAAGATCATTGGACGCAGGGAACAAGAAATCAAGACAGAAATTATAGATGGGATCAGCTCCAGACCCTGCAGACTGACGATGAGTGATGAGGCTGAAATTTCCCTAGACAGCTAAGTGAGGAATTCAAAAATCACTTGATGCTTGTTCTCACAAGTGTCTTTAATTGGCTTGAAATGAACCAAATAAGCAGAATGAAATGAGTTTGAAAGCTGTGATAAAAAGACAAGGCTAGGTTTCAGAATACAGAAAATACACCTGAGGAGGAGCCTTCCAGCAGCCTAGGGCATTTAGAAATCTGATTTATGACTAATATCTTTTATGATTGGGTTCCTATAGCTGATAACATCAGTGCTTTCTGAAGAAACAGAATATGGGGGTTTCAACAATAAACTGTGGTAGGAAAGCCCTTCCCTCCACACTCCATAAGTGTGGAATTGTGTGGTCAGGACAGGATTTGATCAGGCACAAGACTTTCAGATTCACATTGCAAGGAACAAAAGGCAGGCAGGCAGTAATTGTTGCTCACAGGTACATTCTTAGAAGAATGAGGAGGGTCTTCAAATATCCCAATTTGGCAGCCCGAGCTAATCCTCTGTCATCCCACTTTTCACCTACTTTTAAAGTGTCCCAGTTTTTCTCTGCTCTTCCCACTTTTCCCTTTTCTGCAAACTGAGTTCAAGGTGCAAAAGTAGTCTGTGCTCAACTCAGTGGCAGGGGGAGAGGAAAGGGTGGATTCTTGCTGTCCTAAGAAGCTCAGACAAAGTAAACTTCTGCAGCCTTCTTTAGTTTATATGTTCTTCCTCATTAATAACTTTTGCCATATTGACCACAGTATTATGTTGCTTGGCAATATGTACCCCAGCTTTCATTTATGAAAGTTGGAAGGCATGTGCCTCCAGAAAGCTCCGAAGAAGACACTATCTTGACCACACTCTTAAGTTGCTTAGCCCCATGTCCTGATTTTCATCTGTGAAATATAGGATGATATGGTGACAGGGCTTACTTACCACATTTTGAAGTGAGTGAAGTCATACACATTATCATATGAAGAGCTATGGTGGTAGCATATGACCATGATGTTCTGATAACCATTGAAGTTCCAGTGCTCATCATGATAGTCCCCAAGAAGACCTTTAAAATTGTGGACAGTTGTGTTGATTCACATAAGCAAACCAGTTCTAACAGTTCTTACCCCCTCTGGGAGCAGGTCTTTTGTCAGGCTAATGGACTTAACTGTCTCTTCACATTTAAGAGACTCCAAATACATTTGCATTATAGAAAGTACTAGATAGATTGCAACATTTTTTTATTAGCTAGGAAAACCTGCTATCTACAGTTACTGTGTTCATAGCAGATAAGCTTACTGTAGTGTTTCTCAGCCTTTTCCCCAGATATTTTGGACTTCACCTTCCAGAATCTTTCACCAATGGTCATGCTAGTATATCTTCTGTGAGTTGACATACGAAACAGCAAGAGGATCAAAGGCTGAGAAGTCTTAGAGAGAACAGGGAAGTCTGGGAAGTGTGGTTGGGTAGGGGAGAGATGACATTATAATCCCTGATTTTAAGAAACCCCAGCACTTTACTCCTGCAGGCCCTGGCTCCACTACTCTACTATGACCATTAAAGCCAGACACAACAGCAGGCATATGTGCATGGCCAAACTTCTCCCTTGTTTGCTGCCACATCCCTGTTTTGCAGACCCCCTGTGAGGCCTCCATGGATCCCAGATCCCCTCTGAGGGCTCCATGAATCCCATGGATCCCACTGCCCTAAAAGAACTCCTGAAATAATTTCCAGATCTCAGGAAACCCCTGCATAAAAAGTATTACTGCATATCTACAGCTCAAAAAGTGTATTTTTTCCCCAGTTATAATCTCTTGCAAAACCCCTAGTACTCTCTCTTAGAAATCTAAGGTTGCAGGGATCTCTGGTTGAAAAACCCATCTCTAAGCTGTAGTACAGCTCATTATGAAGTCAGTACCTTGACATTTGGAAGGCAGTTGCCCCTCATTCACACAGGCAGTTCACATGCTAGTGTACCATTGATGGAAGTGATTTTTCTCATTTTTCCTTCTTAAGAAATATCTCAGGTGAACCCACTCCTTCTAATCCACCCCATCAATACCAAGGTCAATTGCCAGGTAAAGGTATAATAACTTCCATTTCCTCCAAGCCAGTATTTCCCCAAAACAAGGTCCTTATTCTCATTCATGTGGGGCTTCAAATAATCACCCTCCTTGTTCCTTGAAGCTGGTACTCTGTGTTAATTTAGTAACAGATTTGCATTTTTATCACTTGCTTGGCTTAATCGATGAACATTAATTCTGTGCAAATTTCTTCAATTGCTGGATAGTTAATAATTATTTGGCCAAAACCTTCTGTAGAGAGAACTCTTGTACTATTTTTTTAAAAAGCCATTTCCGTCTTGATCTATTTTAGTCCTTTTCAGAAGAAAAGGAAAAAAAGAAAAGCAGTAGCAGCAGCCAGATTGATCCCTGAAACAGCTCATGGCCTGCGACTCAGTGGCTGAATAAGAAGAATGGGTGAATAATCTGTCTTTTTTCTTCATCTGACAACCATCAGATCCATTTTTATATTCAAGTCTGTCGACGTTGCAACAGATTTCATCTTTGCCTCTGTTCATCAACAGCTATTCTGTTCCTTTCCATCACTCTTACGCTTCATTTAAAAGAAAGAAAAAGGAAAGGAGGATGGGGGCGGGGAGAACTTGTGCAGAAACAGTTATTTTCAGAAACTGAAAAAATTGAGTGATTAGTATTTATCACTGGGCAGCAATCTAAGTCTGCATTAGATACTGTTACCAAAAGGTATATGAAAGATGGATGCATCACTTGGCAGGAGAGAGGGCAAAGCCTGCTGGGCTTTTTCTAAGAGGTTAAAGGTCACATGAGCTGTGATGGCATGTTTAAAAAGTGATAGTTTTGGTTAAAAGAGGATTAATCAAGTGTAGACCTCCTCACTTCATCCTGAGAGGTGGTATCTGCCCCAATGCTGCTGACTTCAGCTTAGCACAGGCTGAAGACTTAACTGAGGTGAAATGGAAGAAAAATGTAGACACAAGACATATGATGCCTTATGAGGACCTGAGGCCGTGTGAGAGAAAGAGGGGGTGAGCTTTTTGGGGCGGGGGGGAGAGAGAGAGAGAGAGAGATGGTGCAGAGAAGTACTTGTAATCATATGAAGAAATTGTGATCTTTATTTTCAAAACTATTTTATTTCCCATTAAAGTAACTTTAAAATGGATTATGAAGACATTGAAACAATTAGCTTACAGGCAAAGTACAAAGTGTTGGTTATTTCCTTTAAAGCCCTCCAAGCTGCCTACAGGATTGCTTTCTTCTGTATAATCTGTCCTGTACACTCAGGTCCTCTGGGGCCATTTCTGCACTACACTGTTATAATGCAATTATTCCACAACATCCTATGGAATCCTGGGGTTTGCAGTTTAGGGAGAGGCCCAGCCTGCAAACCCCAGGATTCCACAGGATGTTGAAAGTGGAATAATAGTGCTATAACACTCTAGTGTGGAAATGGCCTAGGAGACATCTAGTTGAGTCAGCCAAAACTAGATTGAACCATAGAATCACAGAGTTGGAAGAGACCCCAGGGGCCATCCAGTCCAACCCCCTGCCATGCAGGAACACCCATCAAAGCATTCCCAACAGATGGCCCTCCAGTCTCTGCTTAAAAACCTCCAAAGAAGGAGACTCCACCACACTCTGAGGCAACATATTCCACTGCCGGACAGCTCTGACCGTCAGGAAGTTTTTCCTGAGGTTCAAGTGGAATCTCTTTTCCTGCAGCTTGAATCCATTGCTCCTTGTCCTGGTCTCTGGAGCACTGTAAAACAAGCCTGCTCACTCCTCAACATGACATCCCTTCAAATATTTAAACATGGGTATCATGTCCCCTCTTAACCTTCTCTTCTGCAGACTAAACATACCCAGCTCCCTAAGCCGTTCCTCATAGGGCATGGCTTCCAGACCAGATTGTTACACAGAGGACATTTTCTTTGGCTGCCCCTAGACTGCAGAAGGAGCTGCTGGAAGAGAATCGTCAGCTTAAGATGCTGTCTGAGTTTTAAAACAGCAGTAAAGTCCAGTTGCTTCCAGCACGCCAATTCCAGTTTATTTATAAATTATGGTTTTTAAAGTTATTTATTGGTGGAATTTAATAACTATTGGTTTTATATGCTCTTTTCACTAATACTGTGTGTTGTGTTATTTGTTGTTGTTCCCAGCCTCAATCCACAGGGAGAAATGGGAAGAATTTATTATTGTTTTTGATTTTGATTTTCTACACCTTGCCTCAGTCATAAATCAAATAGATATCAAAAATCAAAATAAATCAAATAGAGATAGTCAAGAAATCAAAAGAAAACTAGGACTTGGAAGGGTAGCTATGAAGGAACTAGATAAGATCCTCAAGTGTAAAGATATGTCATTGAATACTAAAGTCAAGATCGACCATGCCATTGTGTTTCTGGTTCCTGTGTATGGCTGTAAAAGCTGGACACTGAAGAAAGCTGACAGAAAGAGAATCAACACATTTGAAATGTTGTGCTAGAGGAGAATTCTACAGATACCATGGGCTGCAAGGAAGACAAATGAATGGATCCTGTAACAAATCAAATCTGATCTCTCACTAGAAGGCAAAATGACCCGACTGAGCTATTGTATTTTGGCTATATCATGAGAGGACATGACTCCTTAGAAAAAGATGATAATTCTTGGTAAAGTGGGAGGCAATAAGAAAAGAGAACACATTACAGGTGGATAGGCTCACCCAAGGAATACAAAGCCCTGAGTTTGCAAGACCTGAGCAGAGTAGTTGATGGCAGTGTGTCTTGAAGATCTCTCATTGATAGAGTCACCATAAGCCAAAGCCAATTTAATGCCATTAACAATAATAACAACAAGAGATGCAGGGAAGAGGAGAGCCATGAGCTCGCAGGAGTAAAGATGAGGGTATAAATGTAAATTCTCCTGTCTTCTTCCTGATTAAAAAAAAAAGTTTGAGGAGAAGGAGAATGGGAAGGCTCAAAAATGAGGGTGCACTTGGATACAGCATTAAGTTGGTTTCTAGACTAATCTGACATTGCTGGTTTGGTCAGGCTGGTTTTGTATTTTTAATATTTTGCATTTATGTTCTTAAAATCAATAAAAAAATTGTAGCTAAATGGCTGGAAGATCTGTTCCCAAATGTTGTCATTCACATGTGTATGTCAAATGCATACCTGGAAACTTATTTATTTGGAGAAATATTGTGCAGATGATAGGAAATTTCTTTCTGCCAAGGGCCAATTTAGTTTCCAGGAAGGTCTCAGTCCAGTAGAAGGAGGAGCTAAAGGGTAGAACAAAAAAAAAAAGCCTTGCAAAAAGCATTTTAACCAATTAGGTGGAATGTTTTAACGTTTTAAAAAGCTAGGAAGTGAACTTTAGGCTGCTTCCAATTTTTTTTTATGGTCCCAGGGTACAAATGTGTCTCCAGACTCTAGTGTTGTCTACCCTCTGCCTGTGACAAGCAATTGGGCTCTGTATGTGCATATGTGTGCACCAGATAAATCGGGGGCCCTTTCACATTAGACAGTTGTAGCACTTATTCCACTTTAACTGCTATGATTCCATCCTATGAGATCCTGGGATTTGTAGTTTAAGGAGGGATAATTAGAATTCTCAGTCAATCAGCTGTAATGCCTCTCCCAACTACAGACCCCAGGATTCCATAGGATAAATCATTGCATTTAAAGTGGAACCATAGTGTTATAATTGTGCAGTGTGAAAGGCCCCTGCTTCAAGAGAACCACCTGGGAGTGAGGCCCATTGAACTTAATGAGACTTTCTTCTGAGTAGTAGTGCATGCGATTGTATCAGAGTATATAGTGGAAAGCTTCTAGGACTGCAGAACTGATAACTCCCTTCATTTTCTTCTTTCACACTCAGTCAAGTCAGTTAAATTGGAAGGTAGACTCTTTTTTTTTTGTATCCTTTCAATGCATGTTTGTGTAATTAGTGCAGCTATTACAGGCCAGACAAGTAAAGGGTGACTGTTTTGCAAAAGCTCAGCAATTCTTTGTGTCTCCTTTTTCCTCTTCTTTCCCACTTCTCTTGTAGGACTATTGCAGAACATCATCCCATGGGGGTGTGTTAGCTGGATTCTGATGAGTCTGGAATTTGTCCACAGTGAATGCTAATGCATGATATTACCTTCAAATCAAACATCCATTCTAGTCTGGAGAGTTTCTTTTTCTCTTGCTTCCTTTCAGCATAGCCTCAAACCAATTTAAATGCCCTTCTTTTTTTGCCAGTCTTGAGCCTTGACAATTTAGCTTGTGTATCTGTGTGTCTCTCTGGCATGGTACTGCCACATTCATAATAAGTAAAAAAAAAAGGGGGGGGTTACTGTTTATTGATATGCAAATGTAAAGCGTGACAGGGGAGAAGGCAGCTGCTAGGGCTTTTTAATTACCTAGGTGGTGAAGGGGTGGGCCCCTGGTCCTGCCCTTAATGAGTTGTGACAGAAGTTAGCAGATGACACTCAACAGCTCATTAGCTGTTCCTAGGACATGTTCCTCTTCTCTCAGGCTCGCCCAGCTCGCAGGGCAAGGGCACGGACAAGCGACCTATGTATCAATGGGTAGGTTTACCAATTTTTTTAAAAAGCATACAATCCAGTGGTTTCAAAACATGAGGTCAGTTTGGGGTCAAGCTTGCCAGATCCGTTTTTTTTTCCCTGTCACCAAGCCTGCATTCCCTTTGGACAGAGATGGGCAAGTTGTGGCTGTCCAGATGTGCCTGGGTCCAGCAAGCCACAGGGGCCATGAGAGTTGCAGTCTGTCTGTCTGGAGAGCTGTATAGGAACCATCTCTGTCTCAAGGCAAAAGTGGGAAACCTTATTCAATCTGAGGGCCTAATCCACTTTCAGAGAAGACGGGGTGGGGCAGTGGGTGTGGTGAAAGACAATAGTGTGGGGACTGGGCACACCAGCACACCTTTTTCAAAACTCTTATTTTCAATAAGTAGGTCTTAGGAGTGGCTTAGTTCAACTTTTGAGAAGGAGAGGGAGGACAAAGAAAAGTCGCGAAGCCCATCGTGAGGCTGTGGCCCTCTCAGGCTCCCAGGAAGCTTGGACCCCCAGGTTAGACTAGCCCCCAGGGGGTGCGGGCTTCCAGGTCCCTGAAGGCCAAACAGGAGGCGCAGACTGGGGGGAAATCAAGCGGAAGTCGACCATGGGAGAAGCGAGAGCCCACCTGCTCGGGCCCCTCACCCTTTTCCCGCTCCCTCCCTGTCGCTTTCTCCCTGCTCTGGGTGGGCACGGAAGGCAGGGGCTGGGCCTTCTGGTTCTCTGAATCGACCCCTGGCCGAGGGCCCTGGAGATTAAGGCGCGTTTGAAATAAAGCCTGGCTGACCCTGGTTTAGATCAGGCTCTCGGCAGAATCATCGCTGCCATACTCTCCATCCCCACCACTCCCATCTTTTGGCAGGTCCCCCGAAGGACCTGAAGTCCACAAACGCTCTCGCTGAATTTAAATAACTCAGGCTCAGAGGTGGCGTTAGACCAGTGGTTCTCAACCTGTGGGTCGGGACCCCTTTGGGGGTCGAACGACCCTTTCACAGGGGTTGCCTAAGGCCATCGGAAAATACATATTTCCTATGGTCTTAGGCTCCATTCCCTCCTCAGTGGTGATGCGCAAGCGAGAGCCACACACTCGCGTCCTCCTGCCCCCTGTTCAGAAGGGACTGAAATCGCTCCCCTTCTCCACTACCAGGAGAACCTCCCATCTGAGGGGCCAGACAAAGGCGCTGGGATTCTCCCCCTCCCACCAGGGTCGGCACTCTGGAAACTTTTCCCACACTCCCCCCCCAGCAGAAACGAGAGCGAAGCAGAAACAGAGCGGGGGGGTTCTCCGAGTTTTTTCCTGGGGGAGACGCCTGGCTCCTCTTTCCCTCCCCGCCCCCCCGTTCCTGGCTGGTGAGGCCGCCTTTGCCGGGGGGGGGGGGAGGCATTGTAAATAATAAATAAATAATTTTATGGTTGGGGGTCACCACAACATGAGGAACTGTATTAAAGGGTCGCGGCATTAGGAAGGCTGAGAACCACTGCCTTAGATGCTTTTCGGTCCCTCTTTCTTTTGTGCCGCCCCTTCCGAAGGGTCACTCTAATGGCGCTGAGCTGTATGAGGGGAAAAACGTGCCCCTCTTTCGGCCCGCGCGCTCTCCTCAGCCTCGAGGGCTTCTCTGGCGCAGAGTTCGGCCCTCCAGGCGGCGGAAAGAGAGTCGCCACCCTCGGCGGAAGCGAAGGGACGGGGACCTCGAGGGCCCGGCCAGTCCGCCCCCCCCCCCGGAATCGCTGAGCCTCCACGCGGGAAAAGTTTATGCCTCGTCAGGCGCCTTCCTCCTCGCTACACGTGACGGCGCTCTCTCTCCAGCTCCGCGCACTTGCGCATGCGCAGCGCTTCAAAACCAGACCTGCCTTCTGACTCTTCTCACGTTCTCAAACGAAGGCGCGGAGCGCGAGGGGGCGGAGCCTGTTGCGGGGAGCCCCCCCCGCGCGCCTTTCCCACGTACCCTTTTCCTGACGCGGGCGGCAGGTTCGCCAAGGGGTTTTGGTGCACGTGAGGAAGCCTTAACCGGTTCGCCCGCGAAAAGGTGGCGCCGTTGGGCTGGGAGGCGGTGGGTTTGAATCCCGCCTCGGCGGCAACCGGGAAGGAAACGTTCGCGTGGGGGGGAGGGAGAGGGCGCGTGGGGCCGGTGCGGGGCAGGGGGCGAGGACCGAAGGCGGGCTCCTCCGGCCGCCGAGCCCGTCCCTCGGCCCGCCGGCGCCAGCGGAGCCTCCCCGCGCCGGCTCTCCTGGCAGCCGGGCAGGCCGGGGTCTGTTTGGGCGGCCGCGGGGGCGGGGCGGGGCGGGGCGGGCGGGGGTTCAGCCGGCTGACAATGGGCCGGGGCAGCTGAGTTGGAGCAAGTTCCGCGGCGGCGGCGGCGGCGGCGGCGGCGGGAGCAGCCCGAGCTTCTGCCTCGCAGCGGAGGCGGCAACTTCCCGATGATCGCGCCTGGGAGGCTCGGCGGCACCCGGGCGGCATCCCTCGGCGGCGGCGGCGGCGGCGGCGAAACCAACCGGGACGCGCTCCCTCGGCGGGCCCGGCTCCGCGCGGCGCGAGAGGAGAGGAGTTAATTCCCCGAACTGCTGGGGCCGGACCGCGGTCGCGGGGCCCTTTCGCTGCAGCTCCCGCGACGTCCCTCCCGTCCCGAACCCGAGGACCGCCTCCCTCCCTCCCTCCTCCGTCGCGCCACGACTGGGGGGCTGGTCCCGGAGCCGCCCCCCCCGACGCTGGGAGCCGCTGCTGGAGGGATCCCGCTTCTCCCTCCCGCCTGGTGAGTCCCCGGAGGAGCTGAGAGCCATGCGGCAGCGGCGCCCCCTCTGCCTGCGGAGCCTTCTTCGCTTCCTGCCGGCCTTGCTGGGACTCGCTGCAGGTAAGAGGAGCCGCTGCCCGACCCCCAGGCCGCTCCTGCTCTTGCTTTCTCCGCCCTTCTCTCGCATTCCCCTCCTAAAATGAGCTTTCGGGGGGGGGGTCGGAGCACCCGGTCTGGGGCAGGGAAACCCGGGTCTCGGTAGCCGACGGTGGGGGGCACGTTCCGGGCGGAAGAGAAGGGCGGTGGGGTCCTCCATCTGGGCGCTTCGGAGACACTTCTCTGGACCGGAAAAGAGGCGAGTTTAGAAAGCCAAGGGCAGTTTTCAAAGGCCGTTTCCGCACTAGCCTGTTATAGCGCGACGATTCCACTTTCAACCTCCTCTGGAATCCTGGGGTTTGCAGTTTCGGGAGGGACCAGCACTTATGCACCTCAGGGATGGTACCTGGTCTCCAGCCGGCCCCTCCCGAAACTGCAAACCCCAGGATTCCAGAGGAGGTTGAAAGTGGAATCATCGCGCTAGAACAGGCTCGTGCGGAAATGGCCAAAGTTGGGGAGCTCAGACCCTCGGACCAGGAAGGCCAAGGAGGCTGACGGGCCGGGTAGACGCGACCAAGGCTCATGCGGGAATCTGTGGCAAAGGAGGCGACCGCGGCTGGGCAGGGAGCGAGTGGCGAAGGGACGAGACAGGCTGCTAGGAATCTGGCAAACGAAGACGGCAAGGATAGTTGGAGATTCTGTGACAAAGCCCAGGGAATCTGTGTGTGAAGGACAATTGTTGTGTGTCTCCAAGTCTTTCCTCACTTATGGCGACCCTGTCGCAGGTTTTTCTAGCCAAGATATATTTCAGAAGGGCTTTTGCAGTTGCCTTCTTCAGAAGCGGAGAGAGTGTGACTCAGTCACCTGGTGGGTTTCCATAACCAAGCAGGGATTTGAACTCTTCTCCAGAGTCGAACACTCAAGCATCCACACCACGGTGGCACTCATGTGAGAGAAACACAGCAGCTTTTGTCTGTGGTGTTTCAAATCTCTGTGGCTGTTCACGAAATTACCCCATGGCGTTGTAAAAAGGGGACTGGATGGAAGCGAGAAGGAATGGCATTAAGGAAGGGGATTGAATCTCTCTTTTGTTCGGATGGTTTCCTTCTGTCTCCAGTTTTTTCCGTATACTATAACACTGACCATCCAGGGCTCCTTTGCATCTTGCTCATTGCCTCTGTGTAGAGAGATGTATGGAGTGCGCAACCCCCGCCTCTGTAACTTGCCACGTGGGTGCACTTCCCACTAGATGGCTTGCACAGGGGCGCACAGGGGAAGGAGAGATGTGTAAATCTGTTTTCCTGGGCTGCATCTAGGCTCCATAGTTATAAGATTTTGTGTGTGTGCACGCACCTTCAGGTCACTTGTTCATTCATGGTGACCCCATGAACTTCGTAGGGTTTTCTTATGCAAGGAATACTCAGAGGTGGCTTTGACGCTTCCTTCCTCTGAAATACAGCCTACAGCATCTGGTGTTTGTTGGTGGTCTCATCGAAGTACTGTGCTAACCAGGACTAACCCTGCTTACTTTCCAAGATCAGATGAGATCTGGGTGCCTTTACTCTCCTTGAACATCACTGGAGCAGAGTATTCTAAGTACCATGCCAAGCAATAAATCACACATACTCTACACGGTGGAACCACAACAGCTAAAGTGGCATTAGACTGCTTTAACTGGGCAATATGGCTACACCTCAAGGCAGCATCAACCAAGCTTGAGGATTACTTGGATTACAACTCCAAGAATCCCCCAGCTGGCATATGCCAGTTGAGGGATTCTGGGAATTGTAATCCAAAAGACAAACGTCCCCAAGCTCTGAGTACTGTGCCTGGTAAGGCATACGCATGTGTGCAACAGTCATGCTTTTCTGATCCCAAACGTGTTCTGAGCGGTCCCAATTCTGTTGTGTCTGTGTCCGATGGGCAGCTGTCAGACAGAGTCCTGTCTCCTTTCTGTGGCTCTCTCTCCCCTGCAGTTTTTTTTTTGGGGGGGGGGCTGTATCAGGGATACTTCCAGCCACAACCCAGAGGCTCTTCTGCTTTGCACTTTTCATTGAAGGGAACAGATGGGCCCAAGTGTGATAAAAGAAGTGCTCACAAGGGGATGCAGTTGGGGAGAGGCGAGAGCTCCAGAGGAGAGACTGTCAGCTGGAGGGTGACTGACCTTTTCTGATCCTTGACAATTGAAGACTCCGGCTCTGGGCCTTCCTGGGTTTGTGCTGATGCACAGTTTGCTTTAGCAACTTTGGTACCAAACTCTTCCCTTTCTCCAGACAGCAACTATACTAGGATTGTGTGTCCATGTTCTTCATTTCCTGCCATTTACCAGTGCTGTCTTAGATAACTTTTTGTGAGGATAGGAAAAATCCACATCAGATTCTGTCTTGAAATCTGTCCACTAGAGGAAGCATCAAGACATGCTTTGAAAAAAGATGTAGCCGAAGCAGAAAAAGACCTGAATATGGTTGGACCTGCAAAGGAGTGTGTGTCTTTTCAAGTAAAATCTCAAATTGCAAAAAATGTTGTATAGCACCTGATGGTGTTAAGAATTTAAAAAAAAAAATCCAAAATGTAGGGAGGATGTGATTCCCCAGTCTTTCAGTCTCAGAGTTTTTCAGAAGTATTCTTCTGTTTTGATTGTAGGCATATGTGGGGAGTGGGAATTTTAGCCCCAGTTTTAAAAAACAGAAAACTCATCACTCAGCACCTTGCTATTGAAAATCTGCCCCCCATCTTTTTTTTTAAACTGGGACTGGAATACTACTGGATTTGAGCCCATTTTTGCTGAGACAGGGGAGACTATAGTAAGTGAAATTTGTTTGATATTCTGTTTTCCTCATTTCATTTTCTGTGAGCATTCTTACTTTCTGGGAATTTAGAAAGCTGGCAGTATATTCTTGGGGGAAACAAATGAATTTAGGTATGCATGTGGAGCTGTGCCACTGGAGACTCAGGTTCTGACCTATGTATCCTTTATTATATTAAATTATGGTAAACCAGTTGATGGTGCATGCCTATTATTCTCTTCTTTGCTACCTGCCCATCATTTTTTGTATGGTGAGCATCAGTGGAATTTTTTACTCTGAAGGACTGTGGCTGCTGAAGGATAATGCCAAATGAAAAAGATGATGAATTCACATTTGAGATGTTTGGGGAATAATGCAACTGATTTTTCGTAACATGTTCCTTCCAGCTGGGAACAGGCAGGGGCAACAGGATCCCGGAGAATCCTTCTCGTGCAAGTACTGCTGATTAGCTGTGTGCCTGTTGTGAGATCAGCAAGTAGAAGCATGTAGTAGTTTGTTAATCTCTGTGTCTGGAAAGTATAACAAGGAAGGGAACCTCTGGCCCCAGAAGGTTCTTTTGCACTTATTTCTGATCAGGAATTAGAGGTAAGAGCTCTTTAAAGTGGGAAGGTTTTGCCCTGAAATGAGTTCTAGTTTGCAGCCCTCCAAGATTTTGTTGGCCTTGGAAGGTTTTACACAGAACAGGAGTTTTGGTTTGCAGCCCTAGAAAGTTTTGCAAGGTACAAGAGCTTTGATGTCTAGCCTTGGAAGATTTTGCATGGGATAGGTGTGCTGGTTTGCATCCTTGGAAAGTTTGCATGGAACAGGAGTTCTAATTTGTAGTCCTGTAGTTTTGCATGGAACAAGAACTCCAGTTCGTAGCCCTGCAAGGAAGATCTCCAATGAAACAGGACCTCCTATTTGCATCTCAGGGAGATTTTGTATACAGCAGAAGCACTAGTTTGAAGATGGGCAGAATTCTCTGTATAGTAGCTCCTCCATATTTGCAGGGGATAGGGGCACAGAACCATCATGAAAGTTAAAAAATTGCAAATAACTCCCCCCAGTGAGCACTCCCCCTTCCCTGGGATGCACTGGCACAGGAAAGTGTAGTGGACAAGATTGCCTCCCCCACTTCACTCTCCCACCTGCTGCTGGTGTGATTGCGCCCACAGTCGAGGGCAGGAGAGCACAGGAGACGAGATCTCCTCCCACTTTGCTCTCCCACCCCCACCCCTCGCTGGCGCAATCGCACCCTCAGTGGCAGGCAGGAGAGCACAGGGGACAGGATCTTCTCCCTGCACTCTCCTGCCCACTGCTGCTGGCGCACACCAGCAACAGGTGGGAGAGTCAAGCAGGAAAGTCGTGTGGGCCCATAAACCTTTCCCCTCTTCGTGCCTGGGCAAAAGCCCAGGGATTGAGAGGGGGAGAATGGGGGGGATGGCACCATGAATAATCAAACCTGCGAGAGTCAAACCCGCGAATGTGGGGGAGAACTGTATTTAAGTTGAGTTCACTCTAGTAATGAACTACAAGGCAGTGCTTCTCAAGCTGTCAGATGGCAGACCAGTAGGTTTTTCCCCCGTGTACCAAGGACTGGTGCCATATTTGTGCCATGTTGTTATATTTGCATAGTTTTGTGGAAGCATAGCACAGACTGGTAGTCAGTGGTTCATGGACTAGCAACAGTTTGTGACCCACTGCTTTGAGTAGCACTGCTATAGGGCACACTTTAAGTTTTTTTTTTAAATTTTCTAGGGATGCAGCCCTCCAGATGTTGCTGGGCCGCAACTAGCATTATCTCCAGCCAACCAGAAAGCCAGATAGTTAAAGCTGATGGGAGGGGCTCAGCTAGCCCTTCCATTAGGCAGAGTGAAGCAACTAGTTCAGATGGACAGTCCTTGGAGCTGAATTCTTCTTGCAACTCTCCTAGCCTTTCCTCTCCCTGGAAAGAGATCTGGTTTCTGACACAAAACGTGTCCTGGATCCCCTCTCAACTGTTCTGCTGCCCACAAATGTAGAAGATTGTATTCAACTGCCAGTGTTGAAGCAAGGTTTAATGGGCAGTCCAGTCAGCTTCTGCATATGGAAAAGAGGGGAGCACAATCTTGTGTTTGGGTATGATTTGCATGAAAGCTCTTGCCATCGGAGAATATGAGCCAGATCAGCTGTGGGTAATGGAAACTGTAGTGACACTGGCAATCTTTTGCCTAAGAATAAGACTGGTTAACTCTGTGGGGCTTGTTGGTGGCTGATAGTAGCCGAAATTTGCTTGTGATTGTCACAAGTGAATTTAGTAGTGGGACTGAATATGTGGCAGGCTTATGTGGATAAATGTTCCTGGCTCCAGTGTCATTGTATGCAGTTTTGAAGTGCAGGCCAGTCATCATGGCAGTTCTTGTAATATATACATTGTAGGATTGTAGGACATATGTGTGTATCCTATATCAGGGTTGTATAGTCTACATCTTTGTGGTAGGTAAACCTTGAATGGTAGTGCTTTGTAACTGAGTCCACATGTGCAATCAACTACACATGGACATACACAGGTGTATGCATACCTGCAGGCATGTCTCTATCTGTATATGAGGTGTCATTGTATGTGAAACTCCTCTTCTGCAAACTGAATACATTCTGCATTGAACAAAAATGTCTAATCACTTCTGTACAGTTCATAAGCTACCAAGAAGATTCTAGCAATAGTATATAACTTGCATGCACACAGTAGTCAAAGTGGAACAGTTTTGTGTGTATAATATAATGTAATTTATGACTTTTTAAAATGTAGGCATTTATCACCAAAATAGGACTTTCATGGTAGTTAACAACCATGGTAAAAGCAATAATCCATGAATCCACAAAACCGTATAAACAAAGTATCAGCAATCAATCTGCTGTGCCTGATACTAAGCTGTCCTGTGGTGTTCAGGTGAAGAGTATGCCCAACAAGATTGCGTTTCACTGATGCATTTGTTGTTGTTATGTCCCTTCAAGTCAAGTCCTTCCAGCATTTTTTGGGGGGGGGCAAGATTTTTTCAGTGGGGGTTTGCCTTCTTCTTCAGCAGAGAGAGTATGACTTGCTCAAGGACTCCCACTGGACTTCCATGGCTGAATGGGGATTCAGACACTGGTCTCTCTGAAATCATAGTTTGACACTCAAACCTGGCTCTCAGTAGTATAATACTGTACCACATTTAACAGGATCAGCTGGCAGTTAGCTTTGGGTTGGAAACCAGTTCAATGACAGTGATGATATTGATGATGGTAAGGGTAATTGGGTCTTTTTGGTATTTTTTTTTTTTTTTTGGTAATGCCTTAGACTCAGATATACTTACAGTTTTGTTGTTGTTGCTGTGTGCCTTTAATTCGTTTCTGACTTAAAGTGACCCAAGGCGAACTTGTCACAGCATTTTCTGGGGCTGAGAGTGTGTGATGCACCCATGGTCATCCAGCAGATTTCCATGGCTGAGTAATCGAACCCTGGTCTCCAGTGTCGTAGTCCAGTGCTCAAACCACTACACCCCACTGGCTTTACTTACAATAGATCTCCTGAAATCACTGGTTTTAAGTTAGCCATTTCAGTAGGTCTGTTGTTAAGTATGACTAAGTCTGGATCCAACACAAAGTTTGGAATCTTTTTTGGATTCTAATGAGTGAGGTAAAGAAGCTGGGAGGCTCTACTTTTTGCACATTTGCGCTTCGGTGCTGTCAAGACTTTGGTGCTGTCAAGGGTCTCAGATTAGAGGTTTGTTTTTATTTGTTTGTTTGTTTTAATCATCTACTGCCTGATTCTTTTAGCCTGGGCCACCTCCATGAAAGCATACTTTCTCCCACTGAACTGTTTGTAGCAAGAAGGATTACTCTGTTGCGCAGAAAAATATTTTCAAGCATTTAGTTTTTTTTCTGAGTTCCCAGGGATTTCTAAACAAGTCATTCTGTGAGTTAAAACTCTTTGAATATATTTTAATTTGAATGTGTCTTACTGGCTTCTTGTAGGAACTGTGTCAAAGGATCAATAAAATACAGCAGTAAGAACAATTTGATAACTGTCTGTCCCACTCTGAGAACATCTGTTTGTTTATAGGAGGGATGACGCTTATACAAGAATGGTATGAAGGCTCTGTTCTCTAGATGTTATACAGCTTTCTCCTGTGCACATTTTCTCTCTCTTGATGTTTCAAGTAACGCTTGTCCATCTGCCCAGTCTCTTGCTGTTCAGCTCAGCTGAAAGTAGAATTCATAGGACTGAACTCTTTTTGCAAAAAGTGTTTGTGTGTGTGCATGCAACTCCTTCCTACCTAGATTCAGGGCCCAGTCCACCTCCTTGCCACACCCAGAAGGGCATGGTCAGACTGATAGTTCAGTCTAACCCAATGGGTGTATATTCCCAAGTCAGATCTACATTCAGCTTAGCTGGCTGGAGAGAACAGAGGTCATGTCAGTGGCAGCAGCTGACTTCCCTGCCAGTGGGGTGGAAATTCCACTTTGGCATTTAGTCTGAACTTTAAATTAGCTGTCTAAAGCACCAAACTCTGTTCTCTCCCAAACATGTTAAAAATGTTGGATAGCACTTTAAAGGGAGGATTGACCACTCCATAGACACTTCATCATCTACTATATAAAAGTCAAAGTTTGTCTGTGAGTTTGTCTGTTTGTCTGTGTCGGGCAGGTGAAGACCTCATATGATTGGCTGGCTGTGAAGATACTATGGAATCCTGAATTGGAATTGAAGATACTATGGAATCCTGCCAAATGGAATTGGCAGTTTAGGGAGGGGCCTTTAGAATTCTCAGTCAGAGAGCTTTTGGGCCTCAGGCCGGTTGCTGTGGAGATGAGGCCTACCATCAGTAAGAATGCCAGAAAACATTTGGGAGGCATATGTGAGAAACATTTAAGTGACATACACAACATAGTTACAAGGTTTTCTCACCTCACACAGTAGATTGTATGGGTTCCATATGTGAAGAATCTTAAAGTTGAAATTCAAAACAAAAAATACTTCCAGAAAAACATAAAGCCATTGCAGAAATTCAACAGAAAGGAAAAAAAAATGAAAAGCCAGTACATCAGCGTCACTGGACAACACAGATTGGATTGGGGACTATGGGGAAAAGTAACAGGTATTGGAATAGGCTGATTGCTATGGAGATGAGGCCTAGCAGCAAAGAGGAGGACAGTGTATTCCCTCAGAAACCCAGCCTCTATATGTTAACAATTCTGAATACAGATTGGATTAAGGAATATGGGGAAAAGTTACAGGTACTGGAGAAGACAGTTGAGTGAGTTCTTAAGAGGAAAATAAAATGCCGGGTAAATACGCTGGTCTAATATATAAAAGTCAAAGTTTGTCTGTTTATCCATGTCAGGCAGAGAAGTAAGTACACTAGTATTTGAATAAAAGAGAATGTTGGGATTAGTCTTCTTTCTTGCCTTTGCTCCCCACTTTCTTCATCCAGCCATGAATTACTGTATAGCTTTAGTTGAGGTTACTGTTCTTCTGAGTTTTCTATCTCTAAAAGAGGGGTCTTTGCAGGAAGTTATTGTACAGAGTAATTACAGTAAGGGTTGTAAAAAGGCAGCCCATTAGAACGGCTTTGTGAATAGATTTTAGTAGCAATATGTGGTCAGACTGATTTCCAGTTGTCTCCGGCGTGGCATCTCAGTAACTGAAGAAAAGATACTATAAAAGGGTGACTTTGTCTTGTGTCTTTTTTCCCTCTTCCTCCAGGAATGACTCTCCATAAAAGAAGATGGACATAGTGCTGGCCTAATGTGACAAGCTTTGTGGATATTGTCAGGTTTCCAAAAAGCAGTGGCAGTTGGTGGGTCCTGTGTGGTGAATCCATTCTGTGTTTTAGTCTAAACTGTCCAACGTGCAGGGTTTCTTGGGAGGAGGGAGGCAATTGAGCACCTTGGATAGCCCCTGCAAAGTTCAGAATAAAATACAGAGTGGAATTCAGCACTCTGTTAACCTGTAGCTACTGGCTATGGCTGTGGCTGCCAGGTGGCTGGAGCAAATTGGACCCAGCCTGCTGTGGTGGCTTTGCACATCAGCTTGACTGAACGAGTTATTAGGCAAAGCTTACAAGGATATGGAGGGATTAATACTTACTTACTAATCCTTGCTCTGCAAGCCCCTCTAAAAAAGCACAGTACAGAGCTAGTCAAAACTGTTGGTAAGTCTTTTATGAATTGTTTGATAGGCTCTAGCCTGAGAAACAGGCTGAGAATCCAAGGCTGCCTTCCCCCAAACTTCTGTCTTCTGTACTTCATCAACTGGTTGTTGTTGCATGCCTTCAGGTTGTTTCCAAGTTATTGAGTCCCTAAGGCAGCCTATCATGGGGTTTTCCTGGCAAGATTTGGACAAAGGACACTTCCCAGTTCCTCCCTCTGAGACTGAGAGTGTGATTTGCCCAAGGTCATGTTCTACAACTCTGGAGACCAGGGTTTGGACTTGGAAATCCATTGGGTGACCTTGGGCACATCACACACTCTCAGACCCAGAAAACCCTGTGATAGGTTTGTTTTAGGTCACCGTAAGTTGGAAACAGCTTGAAGGCACACAACACCAACAATTTTGGCCACTCTAAAACAGAGCAGTAGAAAAGAGATGATGTGAGAAGCTTGTCTTGTTTTGCTAAGCTCTTGAGTCTTCTGCTTCTCTGCATTTATTTGTCGTCCAAAGGCTGAGTTCAAGTCAGTATAACTTTTTAGTCAGAATTTGGAAGAGCTATTCTTTTTGGACCTGGTAGACATGCTGGTTGGGGGATTCTGGCAGTTGGTGGTCCAACTTTCACAGCTTTTACTTCTGGTAATGACCTTCTCATATGTTCCAAATATTTGAGACCCTCTTCCTTCCTCTGCTGTAAAGCTGTCTAGATAATTGGGGCCAGACAGTGCTTGGCTGTGTCACTTGCTAAGAACTTCTCCCCTCCCTTTCCTTTAACATCTCTATATTTGGCAGAGCTGAGGCTTTTAAATTTCATATGGTGGCAGATGATACTAGTGGGAGGTGAGGGGGAGGAAGGAAATGGCACCAGCGGATTCCTTGACAGTTGCTGGCTGCTACCGTTTGCGTCACCATTGCTAGTTGTTAGTCCTTATATGGGCAGCTTCCAGGTTGGATCCTGCTAAGTGGAACTGTCTTAGCCTGGGACTTGCTAACGGGACTTGCTTGTTTTAGCATGGCAATACTGTGGCCTATGGATATCAGAAGACATTTGATTCTTCCATGTAGGTTCTTTAGTTAGCATAGTGTAGTGGTTTGAGTGTTGGACTATGACCTTGGAGACCAAGGTTTTTGATTCCCTGCTTGGCCGTGGATATTTGGGTATCTATCTGCCTCGGTGGTTACACTTGTGCCCATCTCTCAGTTGTACAGCTGGGGGGCTATAGCAGAGAAGTCTCTCTCCTGAATTATAAACGTTTTGCTGTCTCATTGGTAGGATGCTGAGGAGGGCCCTTCTAGCCACTCTCAGGCCAGCATACATAGGGAAATGTGGTCTTTCAAATAATGAGGTTCCCAGGCATTTAATTTGCTTTAGTTGCTTCTCAGCTCTTGTTTTTCTTCCTGTTTATTTTTTCTTAGGGCAGCTTTTTGAGAAGTGAATGAAGATGCCAGGTTGAGCCCTCCACTGTTTCCATGAAATGACCTTCTGGGCAGTTCTGGTACTTCTTAGAAGTTGCTTCCCTTTCACCCCTGGAACTGCCAGTCAAGGGCCAAAGCCCTAAAAATAGTCGAGTCTCACCTTGAGAGTCACTGAGTGGGTTGGTCTTTACATGCTGTTTGCCCAAAATATTCCCTGCTTCTACCTTTGCTTTCAGTGGATAACATGTCATGGGGTAAAGCATGTCAGATGTTAAACTGAGAAAATTGGTCCCGTTCCCATGAACGGAGTTTCCAGTCCTTGCCCAACCAGATACATGAGAGTGATCCTGTGGCCCACTGTGTACACAGCCTTCTTCTGTATTTTTCTTAGATCAAGGGTGTAAAGATTGCAATACCTTCTACACCCCAGGGTGTTATACAGATAGTAATTCTGGAGAGTGTACTCAGTGAGTCAAGTATTTGAGGGATTATGATTTTAGTTGTCTATGGAGGTGAGAGATTCTTCTTATCTCCTTTAGCACAAAAGATTCTGATGTCTTTTTTCAAGTGCTTCCCTCCTCTTTCATATTGTTTAGGAAAGTGTCCTCAGCTGATCTTGAATTTTGAAGGGTGTGTGTTTGTGTGCATCCAATCCTCTTCTTTTCATTCTCCTCTTTGTCTGGTGTAAAGAGATCTTGTCTCTTGTTTGCATAGTACTGGTGGTTTGCTTTATTACGCTTCCCCGGACAAAACTCATGCAGAAATTTACGAAGACTGTTGTGCATTACAGAGTTGTCACATAGACTGAGTTGAATGTTGCTCCAGAAAAAGTGAAGATCGGCTTTGGAAGAAAGGATTTTTATCTTTAAAAAAAAAAAAGATTCCATCTCCCAGTTTCTAGGTTTGGAGCCATCTAAGCAAGACATAGCATGGGCTCTAACTTTTTGACAGCCTAGCATGATTGTCATGGGGAACAGATTTTGGAAGTAGCAAAGAAGAGCTGTAACTTTTTGAGGGGGGGTACTCCATGAGTGCCAGTAATTCCATGACAGTGGGACAGTGAATCCACTCTGGACTTCAATTTGAACATTAAAAGCTATTTAGTGTTCTGAATCTGTTTTGGGAACACAGTACAGTATCATGTGTTGCTCCTTTAAAGTTCAGATTAAAACCCAGAGTGGATTCACTGAAATCATGAGCAGCTGTTGTTAGTGATAAGTCTATGGTGAAACCATGTATCAAAACTGGGAAGGAAGTTATTATTGTAATGAGTTATTGTATTGTAATCTCTATCTGCTTTTAACATTAACTCTTAATGGTTAAGATGTTTTTACAATATTTTTTTCAAATGTTAATCTCATTCTGTTGTCAGTCCTAAGGATTTTTTTCCCCACAAGTTAAAGAGAAGAAGCAAGGCAATGAGTTACAGTTTAAAGTACTGCAGTGAGTAAGATCAATGAATTATGTTTTCTTTAAATAAACACTCTTGCAAGTAACAGGAATTAACCTTTAATTAACCAATTAAAAATTGGTTTTAAAAAATAAGTTCCCAGCTCTGATGGTGAAATAGTTAAGAGCTGGTTGAAAAGAACTTTGCTACATGTATGTGTGATTTGTTAAATGCTGTCAAGTTGGTTTTGACATAGCAACTCTATGAATAAGAGACCACCAAGCACCCTGTTTTCAACAGTCCTGTTTAGGTCTTGCAGATTCAGGGTTGTGGCTTCCTTGATTGAGTCTATCCACTTGTAATGCAGTCTTTCTCTTTTCTTATTGCTTTCTACCTTACTGTCTTTTTTTTAGCAAGTCATGTCTACTTGTGATATGTCCAGAGTATGACAGTCTCAGTTTAGTCATCTTGGCTTCTAGGGAGAATTCAGACTTGATTTGCTCTAGAACCCATTCATTTGTCTTTTTAGCAGTCTAGGGTATCTACAGAACTCTCCTCCAGCACCACATTTCAAATGAGTTGATTTTCTTCCTATCAGCATTCTTTATTGTCCAGTTTTTGTAGGCATACATAGAAATTGGAAATATGATGGCATGGACAATCCTGATGTTGGTATTCAATGATATACTGCAGTTTCCATTCAGATTAACAGCTGAGACATGGTATGGGAAATCTTTGACTAGCTCTTTTGACTAGCTTTGATTAGCTCAATTTGAACTTTTTATTAGAAGTTTTCAATATACATACAAACAATACAAAAAGAAACAACAAATTCCAACAGATAAACAAGCAAACAAATAGAGTAAAATATAAAAAAGAAAATGCTAAATACTAAGGGAGAATTAAAAACACTGAAAATATTAAAAAACAGTTTCTAGCACTCCTTATGCAGATTATTGATAACTCTGTATAAGAAAACTTCTCAAATTACAAAAATCATTTTATCTTTCCAGAAACACTAATGATCAAATCCTACATATTATATAAACATGTTCTTTTTCTTGCAAAAAGCCTACTAAAGGTTCCCATTCCTTTGCAAAGGTCACCACTGATTTTCCTCTTATCAATATCATCAGTCTATACCTTTCAGTTAAGATTTTATCAGCCATTCCTCTTTGTTAGAATCTCTGTAGTCTTCCGCTTCTGTCCATATAGTAGTTGTGCTGCAGCAGGTCCTGACTGTCTCAGGGTCTTCACTGTGTACTTTAAAGTTATGTAAATCACTTGTCCTTATTTTTGTTAATATTCACCTGTAAACCTGCTTTTGCACTTTATTCTTTGACTTTCTTTTAGTAGTTGTTTCAAGTCTTTGCTATTTTCTGCGAGTATGGTGTTATTTGCATATCTTAGTTGTTGATGTTCCTTCTTTCAGTTTTCATACCTCCTTCCTCAGAGTCTAATCCAGCTTTGCGTATGAGATACGTTTACCCTACAAGTAAACAAATAGGGTGATAATGCAGCCTTGCTTGATCCACTTACTAGTTCGAAACCATTATTTTCTCTATGCTCTGTCCTAACAGTGACCTCTCATCCTCAGTACATTAGGTTATGAATTAGGATATGCATTATCCTAATTAGTTACGTGTTAGGATCATCAAATGTGGTACACCCATTTCTTCAAGAGTTTTTTATGACCTACACAGTCAAAGATCTTTTCACAATCTTGGGAAGCATGGGCTGATTTTCTTCTGAAATTCATTGGTGCACTTCATTATGTAGAGTTGGAAGAGACCACAGGGGCCATCCAGTGTATGTTTGCAATATGATCCTTTTTGCCTCTTCCTCTTCTAAACTAAGCTTGGATACTTGGCATTTCTTGCTCTATATATGGTAAAAGTCTATACTGTAGAATTTTGAACATCATTTGGCTTGCATGGGAGATTAACAAAATGGTCTGGTGGTTATTGCAATCCCTGGTGTCCCCTTTCTTGGGCACTGGAAAGTGTGTGTTTGTGTGTATGTGTGTGTGAATAAATTTTCCATATAGCTATCAGGACCAGAAACCATTACATTTGTCTAGTTTGTCTAATCCTGTTCTCCAGCCCAGGATCCCCAGGATCAGTTGCTGGTGTGATTTGTGCCAAAGCCTGAAATGCAGCAAGCTGAAAAAAGTCTTGCTGTTTTGACCAGGTGAAGACAGATTTCTCCCAGTGTTCATATGAGGTCTGGACAAACCAAATGCTTCAACACTGCTAATTGCAGGAATGCATGCTACCAATCCCTATTTCTGTCCAAAGATGTCTCCCAAACCTCAAATCCTACTGCTGCTGGCTCCTGAGATTCATGATTTCCTGGAACAGGAGATTTTTAAAAAATATGGAAAAGCAAGGGGAAAAACCTGATTCATTCTTTCATCCATCATTGTTATTGGAGACATCATTCATTGCATTATTCATTTGCAAAAATCTTATCAATTTCTGTATTCACATTCATTTTATAGCATTTTTTTTTGCATTTTTCTTATTTTCTCACTGCTTCTTGTAGCTGATTTTGGTATCTGTCTTCTGACAGCCATCATTTCGTTTTTCTACATTGCCCTAGATATTGCATCATTTCAGAGCATTCTGGGAAAGTTTTTAAAAATCATTTGCAAAGGAATGGCTAATGTGAGATAGTTGTGCTGCCAGGCTTAGGTGAATCCATCTACCAAAACTCATTCGCATCCATTTGTTACTCAAGACGCTCCCTTTAGAGCAAAACAAAATTGAATTAAATGGGGCTTAGTGGAAAAGCATCACATATAGATTACTATGTACAATGTTACTATGTTGTGAAAGCTGGACAGTGAAGCAAGCTGATAGGAACAGAATCAATGCATTTCAGATGTGCTGAAGAAGAGTTTTGCAGATATTGTGGGTGGTCAGAAGGCCAAATAAACGAGTCTAAGTGCAAATCAAACCTGAACTTCCTCTAGAAGACAAGGTGACTATGGCCATTTCCACACTAGACTGTTATTGCGCTGTTATTTCACTTGCAACATCCTGTGGGAGCCTGGGGTTTGCAGTTTTGGGAGGGGCTGGCAGGCCCTCCCAAAATTGCAAACCCCGGGATTCCATAGGATGTTGCAAGTGGAATAATAGCGCTATAATAGTCCAGTGCGGAAGTGGCCTAAGGTGAGACTATCATACTTTAGAAATATCATGAGAAGGCATGACTTGCTAGAAAGGTTTGACTTAAGGAAGCCACAGCCCTGATTTTGAAGACCCCTGAGCAGGGCTGGGGATGAGAGGGTAACTTGGAGGTCTCTCATTCAAAGGGTCACCATAAATCAAAGTTTGACTTGTGGGCAGTTAACAACAACATGGTTATATGTGTATAGTGTGTGTAACGGACTTTAGTTCCCAGAATCCCCTAGCCAGCATGGCCACTGATCATGATGACTGAGAGATTCTGAGATCTATTATCCAAAAAGTAGTTTTTCTTGAGTTCTCTATGAAATATCTCACTTTAGAGAGAACAAGATTCTGAATATCCTTTGTCTGATGGGCAGAAGGAAGAAGTGGAGGAAGGGTGGTGTTTCCTTGGGAACTTCCTGGAGGCACAACCCCCCCAACTTTTCAGAGATGGATACCAGAACACATGTGGCCAAGCAACATCAGAGTGTGGCCAAGGTGGGAAAACTTGTTAATGAAGAACACACAAGCTAGGAGAAGCTGAAGCAGTTTGCTTTTTCCCCTGCCGATTTGATTGACTACAGATTACTTTTGCACTTTGAACTCAGCTTCCATCGATGAAATAATCTGAGGACAAAGGAAGAGAGACACTGGGGCATTTTAAAAGCAGCTGAAAAAAATGGGAGGACCTATTTTTTGGAGGATGCATACAGAGCAGTAAACAACAGTTGGGACTGTTCCTGCCAAACTGGGACAGTTGGAGGGTGTGGAGGCACGTAGAAGGAAACAATAGAAGACTTGAGCACAGTTAGCTCTGCCATTGGCTTATTAAGGCAGCCACTCCAGAACCCAGATTTGGGATATCATGAAAGATAGCAAGTTGTTAGTTATTGAATTTGTTGTTATTTGTTATTTTTGGTAGATAGTTATTTGTTGGTGCTGATATTTGTTGGCAGTCAAACTCTGCCAAAACTGCAAGGTCCAACAGGTCACTTGCCTTGCAGACAATTTCATGATCCAGAAGGTAGAAGAGGCAACAAGTGGATCAGCTATTTTAGATCTGATCCTGACCAACAGAGAAGACCTAGTCAATGAGGTGGAGGTGGTGGGATCCTTAGTGGGGAGTGACTATGCTCTTTTGGAGTTTGTCATTTGATGGGAAGGAGAAGCCAAGAGAAGCCAGAGATGCATCCTAAACTTTAAGAAAGCTGATTTCTCTAAACTTAGGGAGCTACTTCCTGAAATCTCATGGTCAAGAATACTAAAAGAGAAAGGAGTTCACGACGGATGGAAGTTTCTTAAAAGTGAGATACTGGAGGCACAATTGAAAACTGTGCCAATAAAGAGGGAAAATGGCAGGTGTCTAAAGAAACTGGAATGGTTGACTGAAGAACTCTCGGCTGAGCTAAGTATTAAAAGAAACACGTACAGGAAATGGAAGAATGGTGAAACCACCAAAGAGGAATTCAAGCAAATAGCCAGGATGTGTAGGTAGAAGATCAGAAAAGCTAAAGCGCAGAATGAACTCGGGCTTGCCAGAGACATCAAAAACAATAAAAAGGGCTTTTTTAGATATGTCCGCAGCAAAAGGAAAAACAAGGAAATGATAGGGTCGCTGCATGGAGAAGATGGCCAGAGGGAAGAGGGAAGGCAGAACTACTCAATACCTTCTTTGCCTCAGTTTTCTCCCAAAAGGATAGAAGTACTCAACCTGGGGGATGGGGAGCAGGTGAGGAAAGGAGGGAAATGCAGCACGGAATACGTAGAGAAGAGTACAGGAATATTTGGCTAAACTAGATGAATTCAAGTCTCCAGGGTCAGATGAATTACATCCAAAGATATTAAAAGAACTGGCAGAAGTCATTTCTGAACCACTTGGAATAATCTTTGAGAACTTGTGGAGAACAGGAGAAGTCCCAGCAGACTAGAGGAGGGCAAATGTTGTCCCCATCTTCAAGAAGGGGAAAAAAGAGGACCCAAATAATTATTGCCTGGTCAGCCTGACATCAATTTCAGGAAAGATCCTAGAGCAGATCATTAAACAGTCAGTTTGTAATTACTTAGAAAGCAATGCTGTAATCACTGAAAGTCAACATGGATTCCTCAGAAATAAGTCATGCCAGACTAAGGGAGTGCTGTAGACATAGCATATCTTGACTTCAGTACGGCCTTTGACAAAGTTCTCCATGGCATTCTTGCAAAGAAGCTAGTGAAATGCAGGCTGGACAGGGCTGCTGTTAGGTGGATTGGTAAATAGTTGACCAACCGAACCCAAAGGGTGCTCACCAATGGCTGCTTTTCATCTTGGGGAGAAGTGACTAGTGGGATGCCATGGGGTTCTGTCCTGGGCCCAGTGCTATTCAACATCTTCATCAGTTACTTGGATGAAGGAATAGAGGGCATGCTGATCAGATTTGCAGATGACACCAAATTGGGAGGGGTTGTTAATACCGCAGAGGACAGGATCAAATTTCCAAATGACCTTGACAGATTGGAGAGCTGGACCAAAGCTAACAAAGTGAATTGCAACAGAGAGAAATGTAAAGTCCTACACTTAGGCAGAAAAAATGGAATGCACAAATATAGGATGGGGGATGCATGGCTGGATAGCAGTACATGTGAAAGGGATTTAGTCTTGGTAGATCACAAGCTGAACATGAGTCAGCAATGTGATGAGGCAGCCAAGAAAGCCAACGTGATTCTTGGTTGCATCAAGAATGGTGTCTAGATTGAGGGACGTATTGGTACCGCTCTATTCTGCATTGGTTAGGCCTCATTTGGAATACTATGTCCAGTTCTGGACACCTCAATTCAAGAAGGATATCGACAAGCTGGAGAGTGTCCAGAGGAGGGCAACCAAAATGTTGAAGTATCTGGAAGTCATGTCCTAAGAGGAACGGCTTAGGGCGCTTGGTATGTTTAGTCTGCAGAAGAGAAGGTTAAGAGGGAACGTGATAGCCATATTTAAATATTTGAAGGGATGTCCTGTCAAGGAGGGAACGGGCTTGTTTTCTGCTGCTCCAGAGACTAAGACAAGGAGCAATGGATTTAAGCTGCAGGAAAGGAGATTCCACTTGAACCTCAGGAAGAACTTCCTGATGGTCAGAGCTGTCCAGCAGTGGAATATGCTGCCTCAGAGTGTGATGGAGTCTCCTTCTTTGGAGGTTTTTTAGCAGAGGCTGGATGACCATCTGTTGGGCATGCTTTGATGGGTGTTCCTGCATAGCAGGGGGTTGGACTGGATGGCCCCTGTGGTCTCTTCCAACTCTATGATTCTGCGATTCTATGGTGCTTAGATTTTTTGATATCATGTTCTAAAATAACTCTGGTGATTTGGGTAGTACATCTGTGAGTGGGGACATGGTGTTGGGTGAAGTCTGGACCAACTAGATCCTTGTTTGATTTAGCAGAGCTCTCCTCAGACCTAGAGAAGTAACTTTTTTGATTATAACACTCAAATTCCACAGCCGGTATGGTCAAAAGTAGTTTTCCAAACAGTAGTTCTTCTCAAGTATTGTATTATTGTAAAAGGAAGTTTGAAAGGCCCTTTTTTCTGTCTGCAACCCTGTGCAGGCCATGCTGCCAACATTTGGGGGAACTGACAGTAAAGATTTAGTCTCCTCTAGTCAGTTTCAGGGGAGATTTTTGGCTGTTTGGTGACAGGGGAAACTGTATTTGAATGCAAGACCACACCACCTGTGCAGGAATACAACAGCTAAAAAAGCAGAGATGCTTCTTGGGCATTGGTGTTTTTGTTTTGTTTTTTTAAACAGAAAATTTGTTGCCAGAGGCAGAAATAACTTGGAAAGAATACTGGTAAGTTCCTACAACACAAAAAGAAGGGCAGTTTAATATATTTCAGCAACGATTTGCCTTTTCATGACTGGATTAATAGATTTATTCTTTGTTCACATGCTAATGGTAGCTGGTGAGGCATGCTTATCTGCTGTTTGTTCTCCTTTCTCTTTTGCTGTTCATGCATGTTGAGTAAGAGTTTCTAGAGGCGGCTGCTCTTTGTCTTGCCTGTTACAGACATTCACATATGGCTGTGGTAGATTCAGCTACAGTGGGATCCCACTGTTTCTCAGCTCATGTAGCATCATTTATTGCAGAGATGCTCCTGTAATCCAACATCAACAGTCAGTGTTTCTCCAGCTCTCCTCCTAATACTGATGCTGTTAAAAATGTGCAGCTGAATAGAGGTTGAGGAAAAAAATAGTGAACTAGGTGGTCATAAAAGCCTTTGTCAAAAATGAACTTCACTGTCAAGAGACTTGGTTAACAGAGGTATGTTTGTAGTTTTTTTTGGCCAAAGTTGGTGGTGTGTTTTTTGTTTTTGTTTTGTTTTGAGCTTGAACATAGAGATTTGTGGGTTCCATGGGCCACGAGATTACTACTCTTCCTTTAATGTTCCAGATTTGGGGGTACCTCATCCCAGCTTGGCCTTGACAATTTCTGCTGTCTGACCCATTCCATGAAACATCCAGAATATGGGAAGAATTTCCTTGCTAGATTTTGGACTACATATTGTAACTGGATGTTATAGCAGACTCACCACAAGGAAACCACTGCTATAAGAATAAGACAGCATGCAGCCAGGCCCAGCTTGGATGTAGCAATCATGTGTAATTTTAGAAAGAAAAGTTTTTTAGAAATTTTAGAAAGAAAAAAACATTCTTGTATATGTTGTATCTTGAGAAGTTCTGCCCATATGCTGGTTCATCCATGTTCCCTGCAAACTCGTGAAGCATTTAAGGGAACCTAGAAAAGAAGGGAAAATTATGTTCATGGTGTTCACCCAGAACCCTGCTAGCTGCAGGATTCTGGAAGCTGTAGTCTTAAAACGTAACTTTTCCAAGCTCTATTTTAGATCATTTTGTATGTATACAGAGCAGTAAACATTTTAGAACAAGAGTAGTGGAAGAATTTGTGCTCAAGGTAAAGACTTCTGCTTTACAGAGTGGGATTGTGCATGTAATAGAACGTAGTCTCAGAGTGACAAAGCACTAGATTTTTGACGAGCAGGGATGGTAGATCCATTTGTCTTTTCCACTCTACCCCCTGGGACTCCTTGTTCCTTGCCTGTAATCTTTAGAGCAACTGGCAATTGTGTTTATTGGCATAACTATATTATTTAGAGACATCTTTAATGCAACACAGCGTATTTGGAAGTGGCTTCATGTTCAATAAGCAATGAAGAGGCATCAGTTTTATAGCAGACCTGCTCCTGGTTGAGATAAAAACCTTCTAGAACTTTTTTTTAAAAAAATATGGATTGACATATTTGCCTGCATTTTGGATTTTCCTTGGAGATCTAGTTATGAGAACTACCATGATGAACATATGTACTCCAAAATGACTGCTAGCCAACAATGCAGCCATGGTGTACTTACTCACCTTCTGCTGCTTGTGCATACGTCATGGATGCTGATGTGCCTCTCCCATCACACCTAGCTAGCAATCACTGTTGAGAGATGATGAGAGTTGCAGTCCAATATCCAAAAGGCCACATGTTCCCTTTTCCTAGCATGCCCAAATCAGCCTTCAGTTGTAGATGAGTACATGTACTGTGTATCCTTTTTGTTTAGAAGTTTTGATGGAAGGAAACTTTCCCATCTTTTCTGTCAGCAGGGTGTTCCTCATGGATAGCCTAAATCTGTCCCAGCTGATAGCAAGAATTGCTTTTTGTCTCAGAATATGCAGTCTCTTTTCTGAGATGATTTGGAAATTATAAGGCCCCCTTTCTACCCCCGATTCCATTACTTTATACTTCTCTCTAGGCAGGTGGTTGGAAGGACTGATATAATGGTAATATTTGTTTGTTGGTAACACAGTGTTGATGAAGATTGTGTATGCTTGTATGTGCCTTCAAGCTGTATGTAGACTTATGGTGACCTGATGAATTCCATAGGGTTTTCTTGGGCAAGAAAGAGTTTGTTTTGCTAATTCCTTCTCCCAAAATATAGCCTGTGGCACCTGTTTATTGGTGTACATTGGGCTAATTTAGCTGTAGGTTAAGTGTATCAGGGGTGTAGGTAAGGGGAGGGGAATGAGGGCCTTACCTTAATAAGAATTTTGCCCCCCCATGAAATTTTCCTTGAACCCTCAAATTCCTAGGATTGCAGGACTAAGGCACCAAAGACCAGTCAAACCAAGGTGTTTTCTGCACCTTACCTTGCGCCGTCATCATCCAGGCATCATCCTGGCAGCACTTCTGCTGGGATGGGAACATGTGCCCAGCACTCCTCTCTGCACACAATCAGACATGCCCCTTCCTTCTGCACTGCAGCCAGACTTCTTACCATGCTGCAATGGGGAAGGAAGCACATGATCGTGTTTCCAGCTCTTCTGCATGGCTGGCTGTGACAGAAGGCTCATGCAGTTGGGAGTCATTGTTGGAGTTTCTCTGTCAATGATATACCCTGCGATCGTGCTGGCTGGTGACGTGAGAAGGCTGGGACCATGATGACATCATGTGGAAGCATTGTCATGATCCCACTCCTCTCACATCCTTGTTCTGGAATACCACCATCTTGAGGAAAGGGCCCAAGGTCACATTCCTTTGGTAAGCTTGCCTGGCCCTTTTCTTTGGTTTCGTAAACTATTTCTCAGTGCTCAACTGAACTTTTAAATTATTGCAACACTAGAAACACAGGTACTAAGTGAAAAAACCATAGGTGCTTTGAATTTGCTTTTTTCCAGGAAGTTGTTACACGGACCCAAACTCAGGTTTGCAGTTCAGTAACCTGTTGTATGTAACCAGGTCAATCCTGGAAGGTATTGTATAGGATTTCTTCCCACTCCTGAAAAGCATTTTGCTCATCCTAGTCAGATTGGAATTTGGTGTAGATAATAGGCCCCCAGTATCTGCTAGACCAGTATCCATGATTTCCTTACTTGTAATCCCCTCCAGGCCAATGATTGCCCTTGGGGGTCAAAATACATTGTTTGCTATTATTCAAATTTGTCATTATCCTCATTAAGTCTGAGAATGTATCTCCTGTGGATGTGGGGGACCTATCGTATGTTAAAAAGGGGCTGCTCATCATAATCAAGTAACCCAAAAATGTTTTTAAGGGTTCTCTTTTTTTGGAGGCAGCGGAGTTGATACTGACAGTCAGGTTGTTATTAATTTTGCCTACTTGCAGGTGCATTTAAAAAAAAATTGAAAACATAAAACTCATTGCATTAATGCAAAACCTACCACCAAATGAGGAGGAAACGATGATGACTAGCACAAAACATTGGAAAAATAAATGAATGTTACAAAGCTGAGTCAATCTTTTTTTTAAAAAAAACACACAATTCCTATATTAAGCAAAAGAAAAATATATAAGACCCTATTAAGTAAGCGTAAAGGTGCCTATAAGGTCTGTTTTTACATTATCCTGCCACTTCAGTTCTTTAACAGGAAAAGCAGTGGAATTATGTTGGAAGGCAAAAGATTGCACAGACAATACTCTCAAAAGAATAATCAAAATCATGTATTTCTACCAAATTTGAAGTATAGGGAATCAAGTGTAGGACACAATCAGTGGAGGGCGAATTATTTCTCTCATCAGTTGTCATTAAGCCATCCTTAAATATGAAGACTCTTGCAAACCTAATATGTACTGAGAAGCCTTCTCTGTGTGTTCACTGTGACTTACTTCCAAGCAAGTATGCCTGGGATAGATTGCATTTAGCCTTTATCATTCATGACAGGGAGCAACTACAATAACCAGTCTAAATTGTGTGTATAGAGTCTTGACTTCTGGGCAGGATGGAGGAATGGATGCTTCATGCTGGCTTGCTGCACAGAAGAGCGTTCATGGTGAAAGCATGTGAAAGCTGGTGAAACTCACCCTAGGTTAAAGGGGGAGTGAGAGGATTATGCACAAGGACCTGGATTTCTTGTTACTTATATTTACTTGTGAATAAATGTGGAATGATGAAGAAAGACTGAAGGAGTTATATCTTTGCCCTAACCAAGAAATGCAGTTGTTTTGATCTGAGAGATCTGATGGACACTAAGTTGGCACCTGCTTTTTTAAAATTCTTAAATGAAACCTTGGGAATCCTGTAAGTGAAGAATTCTTCAGGTTAAGATGGTTGAATGGAAAGTTTTGTCAAGTTGTTATCATGCCATACATGCCTGCTTCATGACATGGTGGGAAATGGACATTATTTAATTGACATAAAATATAAGTCATATACTGTTGTGGCTGAAAAGCCATGCTGGCAAAGAAGACTGACTGAACACTTGCGAAAGTAGGTCAGATGTGACCTCAGGACATGGCCAGGTCATAGTTCAAGGGATCAAGTGAGAAGCTCCAGTGCTAATGAACTTGTGATAATCCCCTCAATGACTCAACCTTCAAACACAATAGCACATGAAACTGTCTCAGTAGAGCAACTGATGGTCATCAACCTGTTCCCTCTTCCCACTGAAATGCTCCTTGGTTTCCTCACCTGCCCTGACATTGAGAAGCTATCACAGTTCCCATCAGTGCTTTGTCACCTAATGCTTGGACCATTTCCCTGTTCCAGACCCCATTGTTTTTCTGGCAGAGAGTCATTAGCACCTTCCCCTTCAGGGCAGGAAAAGGGTATTTAAACCCTGGCTGCAAGCCAGGCAGGCCGTAGTACACTGGACATAGACCATCACTCTGCTGCTCAGATTCCCATTCTCATGCTACTCTTGGACCCCTAGTCTGAGCCATATCACTTTGTTTCTTCTCTTCAGGATAGGCAAATATTGCCCACTTCATCCCAACTCCTCACTATCCAATTTTTTCTTCCATTCCTCTAATTAGCTATGGATGGTTCTGAGATTGCTTGAATCTTGCCTGTGATTGTGATTTTTTCCCCAATAAAATATTCTTGTAATCTTCAACTATTGTCCCTGCGTTTATACTGGTATACAAAGGTGGAAGGATCCTGTAAGGTTATTCATCTCTCACAAACCTCTCTTTTTGAGTTAGTATTTCCCCACCATTCCATGGAGGCAGTGATTGCGAGTGGGCCTCTGAATCACCCACCCTTTGGGGTAACAAAGCCATTGCCTTTTTGCAGGTAAGAACTGGGTAAGTGTATTTACCCTGTAAGATTGAGACTTGAACAGAAGGACTGTAGGTTGACCTGTGAGCTCAGTTTCATCTTAGAGCAGAGAAGGGAAAGGCAGGGAAGAAAATATGTTTCGCTGAAACTCACAAGGTTCTTCAGCACAATTTAGTACAAGGAGGGAAACTCAGTTATAAAAACTTAAGACCTGCTCCCAAATATTGCAATTTCCAAAGGGTCCAGGAGGGAGTAAAGGATGGATAACGGACTTTAGGTAAAATGTTTCTGTTCACAATTAATGCAAACATTTACCTGAACATCAGAAACAGATTCAGCTTCCCTTAGCCAGAATACTTGGGAACACAAGTGTTCTGTGTACCATTTTTTTAAAAAAATTGGAATACAGTACTGTTGTGGAATAGCTTCACATCTTGCAACTTGTGTTAGGTATGAGATGCAAAGCTGGAGAGAGAGCTGAGGACCTGTGGAATGGTGGAAATCCAAGTGTAGAATCCACACCTCCTGCCAGTTCACAGATCCTCGATCTTTCTCTTTTTGTCACCAGCCACCCCCTTCTGCTTTTCAGGCAATGACTCTGAGACTCCTCAGATCTGAGAGATAGAATGCTACCACTGCTGCCTCGAAGGCAGAAGCGGATGGCTGGCATCGAAAAAGAGAGAGAGATTTAAGATCCAAGAGATGAGCAAACACAAGCACCACAACACTGCCTTGAAAGTTGAAGCAGATCACTGATTCTAAAAAAGTTTTGAGTTTTGGAGGATTTCAGATTTCTGGATAAAGGAAGCTCAGCCTGTACCAGTCAAAAAGTAACTTCTCCAGACTTTGTAGAAAATCTGTGAGATGGGTTTTTACTCTTTTAAAAAAATACTGTGGCATAGTTCAGTGTTTAGAGCCCATGCAGTGTAGTGGCTTGAATGGTGGACTAGGAGACCAGGGTTCAAATCCCCACTCAGCAACGATACCCACTGGGTGACCTGATGCAAGTCCCACTCTCAGCCTCAGAGAAAGGCAATGGGCAACCCCCTCTGAAGAAGTCTTAGAAAGAAAAGCCTAGAATAGGGTTGCCATAAATTGGAATTGACATGAAGGCACCCAGCAGCAATATAATGTTCTTTATGTTTGAGCTTTATGTTTGAGTGTTGCTCTGAATATGATCAGAATCTTGATCTTAGGATATCATTTTTTTTCTTTTACACCCTTTCTCTCTGTATCACTTACCTAAGTTAAGAAAATCTTTTAAACCTGAGATTTGTCCATTGGGTGATGCATTCTTCATGCCATTATAAAGCAGTCCTGCTCTGATCAAATCCAGGACTTCCTGAATTTAGAGGTTCCTTTGACATGTAGCTTTACTTTTAGTGATATTTATGGCCAAATAGAGATTTGAAGCTAAGCTTTGTCCAGTGTATTCCCCATATACTACAGCACCACATGGGACTTTCATTAGTTATCTTACCATTTTTGAGGGAAGCAGCAAGACTAGAGAGTTTAACTTAATTCCACTAGCATTGTTGACCTAGACTTTGTAAATGACTCTGATGCTGTGACAAAAGAAAGCAGTACAAGTAAATTTAGTTATTTATTAGGTCTGTATATTGCGTGATGTGATACACAAATTTACTATCCTCCAGCGGCAGTTGGTGGCTTCCATGTCAGTGCAGTCATGGATCCCCTGTGGGTTTTAGTGCAGATTTTATTGGAGCTATTCATGGTGCCGACCCAGTTCCTAAATTAGGTTCAGTGCTTTGCATAGCTCCTTTACAGTTCATAATAAAATCAGAGTGGATTCTTTGTCCAACTGAAATGGAAGCAACCAGCCACCATTGCCATCATTTGAACAAAACAACAGTGACCACTAGGTCATATATCTGATTTATTTATTATTAACATCTCCTCTAGTCAACTTAAGACAGGATCTGGAAATCTCTTCCTCTCTGCTTCTTCCTCACAACAGCCCTGTGAGGTTGGTCAAGTTGAGAGACAGTGACTGGCCCAAAGTCACCCTGGGCCTGGCAATTTCATGGCTCACTGCAGCCTTGAATCTCGATCTCCCAAGAATCTGACATTCTTAGCTATTTCACTTTTAGCTATTCTTTTCAGTGTGGATGAGAATGGGTGAGGACAGGGTCCTCAGACTGTTACCCAAGAGAGTGACTCAACAATACTGCCAATAAGCTTTAGTCTCCTTCCTGACCTCTTTGGTGGTTGATAGAGAAAAGGGCTTTAAGCCATAAGATGCAAGTTGGGGAGAGATTGAAGCACACTGGGTTTTGTCCTGCTTTCCTTGTTCTGAGGGTGGAGAAGGGGCTGCTTTTGTCAATTCCTTTTCTCTTTGCTGCTGCTGTGTAATCTCAGGAAGGGGAAATTTGCAACTGAATTCCCCAGGCTCTGTTAGAAGACACTAAAAAGGGAAAGGGAGGGAAAAAGGGGGAAAAGCAAAGCAAAAAGAGAGGGGAGGGGGGAGAAAAAGAAGGAAAGAAACAACAGAGCACTTTTCTGTTTGTTTATTTTTTTAATGACTTGATCTTGTCCATTTTTGGCCATGTTAGGATCTAGACAAATTACCTATTTTAAAGGTGTTACTTTGAGCATTATGTGAATAGCATCAGTCAGAGGCTGGATTAGAATGTGAAATCGCTGGGGGACTCTGAATGCTGAAATGCCAAACAAATTTAAATTTGCATGGAGGTGGGATAACACAAGTTGATAATGAGTAACTGAGTGTCCTTTGTTGTGGAATAAGCTGATGAAATTCCATTCCTGACTGTGCACAAGATACTATAAAGGCAAGCAGAATTTGTAGGGTCATTAGGAGAGCTCAATTCATTTCCTTGCAGAGCAGGGGCAGGCAGCTGTATTGGGTCTGGCAGCCAATTTTCTGTGAGATATGTGTGCAAATGGACTACCAAAAATGCAACAAAACAAAACTCTGCAGTGGACAACAACCCACTTCTGATTTTGAAAAAATATATGATATTTTTAAAAATGTTATATAGTCTTGGGGGAGACAGGCAGAGGTTTTCAGGAAGGAAAATTCACTTCCCCTTTTTTGGGCCAGAAAATAAACTGTGGAATTCTGGAGAGCCACAAGAGTAGCTTCAGGGGACCACAGTTTGTCCACCCCTGTTTTAAAGCCTCATGCATTGCCTTCCTCCCTAGATCAGCATTCAAGGCTGCTTGCAATAAGACTCAAGTTAAAAAAAAAAGTACTTTAATTGTACAATTGGATAACCCAAAGCAGATGATAAAAGCATCAAGAAATATAAAACCCAGCAGTCTGCCCTGCCTCAGGGTTTGGATGGAATAAAGAACGACTTAGCAGTGGCCCTAGCAGTTTAATTTTAAGAGCTCTCTGACCTGCAGGCTGCCATGGTCCTCACTGAGGATGCCTTCTCCCAACATTGTGGCTAAAACCAGCAGTTGGCTGTTCATGGGTTAACCTTCTGGATCCCCTCTGATTCATTTTTATAAACATCTGTTAAAAGGAGAAGATTTGGATTTTCCCTATTCATGGGGGATTTGCCCATCCTTGATTCAAGGGCTTCTGGTGGGTTTTATTTCATTCCAGGATTAATAAACTGAGAGTAAACGACAGTTGCACGGTCTGAGTTACTTAGCCATCAGTGCTAGTTGACATTTGGGGACTGGGAGTGGTTTTCTTGGTTTATTTTCTTTTTAAACTGAATCCATTTCCATTCCTGAGGGGGAAAGCTCCAAGTGGGACAGAACTGATAGTAGCAGAACCCTTGGAATTATTTCCTCCTGCTGCTGGCCTACCCGAGAGATGACGAAGAATAGAATCGAAAGTCTTTGAAATGTGGTGGGATAATAGCAGAGGAAGGAGGAGGGAACTCATTTTACCAGGTCATAATATATCTGGTCTGAATTTAGCTGTTAGCCAGCATGCTGTAACTTGTGCAGGGTAGCAGAGGAATGATGTATGTATTGCAGTATGCCTATGACACTAGCCAGTAGCCCAATGACCCTAGCTGACAATGTAGGCTACTACACAGAACAATTAGCAGACTGCAGACAGAACTCTGCCACTGGATACGTTCTTTCCGTGCTTAGCCTTGATAAAGGAAGTAATATTAAAGAATACCCATAAGCATGTACAGAGTACTTTTCACAATATTGTGGAATTGCAGCTAGCATCAGGGGCAGGTTTTCTAGGGTAAAAGATTTAACTTGAAAGTAGACTTCAGATGCGATCTTATGACATGTTGTCTCTCATTCTGCTCACTACATATGTATGCCCATTCAGAAAACTGACATTGCCCCCTGTAAGAATTCTGCCCTCCCATGATATTTTCCTTCACTCAGTAAGTTTCTGGCATTGCAGTGACTTAAAAATTCAGCTGAACTTTTACACATAGAGTTTAAGCACTGAACGAGAAGTGGGAGGCAAATGACTAAGCGAATGCAAACACAGCAAATAATAAGAGTTCTAGGGATTCCCCCCTCAATGCCTCATTTTATCTAATGCTAGACATTTGGAGACTGAGGGAACATTTAATGGGGGGGACAGAATTCTTATTGGGGAGCAAGGCCTTCATTTTGCCTTCCCCCAGTTACCCTCTCAATGAAACCATGCTGCATGACTCCTTCCAGCTTCTGCAACTTGATCAGTTGGTCAGTCTCAGTGAGGCCTAGAAATGTACCTTTAAACGCCTTTAGAAATGTACCTTTTTGAAAAAATGAGTGGATATTCTCATTATGCCCCCAGTTCTACCCTTGCTAGGTGGGACTGAGCAACATGTACTGCACATAGCATCAATTCTCCTCTGCTCTCCTTCCTTGTCCTCCCTTTTCACATCCCTTGCTGCTAATCAAGACTTGTCTTCTCCTTAAAACCTTGTGACTCTGCCTTATGCAGCAGGCCTTTTAAAAAGAGATTCTTGTGTCTTATGTTGAACGCTGAATACATTGATGGCTGGCACACAAAAGGGACAAAGGGTAGAAGAAAAAGTTTTCTTTTGCAGGACAGTGTGCTCAAAACATGATGGTTTGCTGCAGGAAAGGGGAAAAGCAGATTCCTTCCCAAGGCCAGATGTGGCCGCCTAGGAGATTTGAAGGTTCCAGCTGGTCTGTCAGCACCCCCCCAACACATACCATTAGCAATTTGTTTTAATAACAGTGCTCTTTCTACAGTCACGGAAGACAATTTTGCTGTAGTTTTGTCTCCCCCCTCTCCCATTTTAAACCCAGAAGAAGCCTTTTTTTCCTTAACCAAGAAGTAAATGAGAATTCAAACTTTGTTTTACTTCCTGGTTGAAGGAAGTTGTCTTCTAGGCCTAAAACACCTAAGGGCAGAGGAACAGAAACCAAGCAAAATCGTGACTACTAGCTTGTACAGGGCTGAGCTTTTGAAGAGATTTTTTTAAGGGAAAAAATGAGTGGGTTGCACCACAAGGTCTCTTACAGGGTTACCAGATTGAAGAGGGTTCCTGCATCTTTAATGGTTGTGCAGAAGAAGGAATTTTATCAGGTGTTGCTTGTGACCTGTGACTCATTCAAGTCATGCAAATATGGTGCTGTATTTTACTCTAAGTGCTATGGCTGCTTCCACAGAAATGCTGGGCTTTGTAGTTTGAAGAGGTGCTGGAGAATTCTAAGTAGCTATCTCTAAACTATAAGTTTCAATGTTCCATATGATGTTGCTATGGCAGTTAAAGTGGAATATAATATTATCATTATGTAAAATGTATGGGTCCCTGGTTGTATTGACAAGAATTCCCTCTTCTACATAACTAATAAAAGGTACAGGAGCCATTTCCAGTGTTCAGTTTGGCCGTTCTACATAGGAGGAATAACATGATTCCCTGATAGTTTCTCAGCCTGGTTTAGTATTGGTTGATGATTAGAGAAAAGGTGCTGGTTTGTTTGATATCAACAGGCAGGATGAACATTTATCTTCACTCTCCATTTTACACCAGTGCGCGCGTGTGCACACACACACACACACAGTGCAAAATGTGCTGAGAGATGCAGGATTCAGCATTTTCCTCAAGAGTAAAGCACAATTTTTGTAGCTGTTCGTGACTGTGACAGTGTGTATGGGAAGTGCTTGGTGAAACTTGGACAGAGGTATGTAGCAGTATAAGCCTATGCATGTCTACCTAGAAATAAGTTCCAGTCAGTTTAATGGGACTTCCTCCCAAGTAAAGGGGTCCTGGGTTAGATTGTCAGGCAAATGATGTTTCAGTACCTAGACATTGGACACCCTTCACCTCCTCCTCATATTTGGGCTAAGCAGAATAAATTATACAAAAGGTGCAAATAAGTTAATTTCCATAATTTATACAAGTTCTAGACAATGATGACCCAAGAAGTTTTGGTGCCTGAGGCAGAAAATCAAACAGCACGTTCCTACGTATGAAAGCATAAATAATATACTAATATGTATTGCCCTTTGATTGATCAATTAATTGACTGAGATGGCTTTAATTCATTAATTTACATTTGTGTATGCATGAAAAAACCAATAGTCTGAAGTCACAAAAACAAATACCCACAACACATACTCTGAATGAGTTTCCTCCAGTATTAGAAAGGCCCATTGTTCTGAACCAGATCATTTGTCCAGCTAACCGAGCTTTCCAGGTTCTGTGGCTAAGGATGTCAATCTTTGTAGATTTCATTCTCTCAGGCTAGAATAAATGATTTTCCCAATTTTTCCTTGCTCCTAGAAAGTTCTCAGAACAATAGTTTTTGAGCACTATTTACAGATCCAAACAGATTCTATCAAAAAAAGAAACACATGTTTTTTTGCACCTAAAGCAGTATTTCCTATGCAGAAAGCAGTTCTTTTTTCACCCTGAAGGAATGTCCTTTTCTGAACAAAAAAATCATGTTTTCTGCTCAAGAAACTTGTTTTCAGCAGAGAAAATGCTTGTGAACTAAAAAACTCTCCATGTATCTTTTTTTTTAAAGTCCTGAACTCAGAAGATTCTCTTTTCTCCAGTATTCCTCTTGTTGGGGTTTGCCAACACTAGGAGATTCAGGTTTTGTGGGGTTTTTTCTGGTGGGGGGTCACTCTTCTGAATACAGTATTTTCAAATATTCTTTCTGTCCCTATTCCCACTACTTGTTCCCTGCCACAGATTGAGTCTGGGGACTCCTCTATGTAAAGCAGGGGATCTGTCTCTCTGCCTCAGTATTATCAGTGAATAAAGCCACTCTTCCAGATTATTTTTAGTTCTGTTCATGTCATACCTTGTTTCTCTGGAATTCAAGTCAGAGTAATCTGTTCTCATTTGCTCGTTCAGTAATATTTCTGTGTCATGTCCCTGTGGATTATGCCATAAAACAGTAGTTCTCAACATTTGCTTCTGTGGGACTTTTGGACCTGAACTCCTAGAAGCCTTAGGCAGCATGGCTAGTGGTTAGATTGATTCTGGGAATTTGAGTCTGATTTGTTTGAAGAACTTATTTAGGACATTTTATTTTAGGATGGCACATGCCCTTTTCAGTTATAATTATGTGTTTGTGTGTTGCTCAGTTAATTGGCACTACATCAGCGGTGGGATTTGTGTAGCGAGTGGGCTATGTGTGGCTTTTTAGGGTGATCCAGTGTAGCCCTTGTGGTTCCCCCAACCTTGATAAAGCCCTAGCATCTCCTCAATTTTTTTCCATCCAAAATACTCTTTTTTCCCCCATTAATAAAACAACACATACAAATATTTGAAAATCCTTTTGTGCAGTTTTGAGAGGTTTCCCATTCTGAAACAGCAAACAACAATAGGAACAAAGTCTCCAAATCTATCTGAAAGATTGAATGGAAATGATGTGTCATAATTTCCAGTTGCCCACACAAGAATCTTGAGAACTCCAGAGGAACCAAAAATGAAAGAGTACAGCCCTCTGGGAGAGCGAGCATGGAGACCAGAGTTCAGTTCCCCACTCAGCCATGGAAACCCATTTGGTGACCTTAGGCACATCACATACTTTCAGCCCCCATAAAACCCCATAATAGGTTTGCCTTAGGGTCACCATAATTTGGAAACTACTCGAAGGCACACAGCAGCAGCCACAGCTGCCACCAACCTATGGGCTCTAGAGCGTGCCCATCCTCTAAACTGGATATTGAAACAGCTAAACAATTTACAATTTCCTGTCCCCACAGACTGCCTCATTCTGCCAAAACCAGGGTTGCCAAAATATTTTGCTGGCCGTGGTGAACACCTGCCTGTGTTCCATGTACAGAAATAAACCAGGATGGTTGCTGAAACAAAGTTTAACACTGGTGACAGCACAGCAGCCACCATTGTGCCTGAGGCAATAGGCTAGTTCAGGAGCCTCAGGAGAGCCCGTGTGGCATGTACATTTCTGCTCTCAAACAGAAGATGACAGCTGGTGGGGGGGGGAGCTCCTGGAGCTGGCTCTGTTGCTCATAGCATCTGCTACCTGAGATGGTCACCTCTCTCTACTCTGGCAAGACCAGTCCTGGCTTAATGGCAGGGCCTGCTCTAGTTGTAGAATTAGAATTCTCCTTCCCATACTGTTACCATAGTTTCCTTGGCAAACAGTTTTTTTTTTAAATACATGCCCGCTCAACCAGATGGTGGAAAGAGACACATAAATCAAAAGGATGAGAAAGGCTCTCTTTTGCCTTTTTGTAGCAATGCCAGATGTCTGAAGTGTATTTGGAGAGAGCAGCTTTATTTCCTTCCAGTAGCTGGAGGCAAGGGTAAAGATTGGATTTCAAATACCTGCATTTTTGAGATCCAGATTCATAGATTGGGATTCAAAGATCCTTTGATAGGGAGATCAGAACTGTCCCTTTCCCAGGAAGCAAGTGAGAGTTTACGAGAAAAATGTTATCACTCACATTAGCCTCTTGTACATAGATGGGTCCCTGTTGAACGTCCAGATTCTGTTGTTGACATATATTTGTGGCCTTCTGCAGATCACTGTTGCTTAAGCTTGCCAGTGTGGAGGTGCACACTTCCAGCAGTACCAAGAACCATTAGTTGGCATGCGCTTGGCTCCTCTCAGAATGACAAGAAGCGTAACATCATGCCTGCAGAAGAGCTCTGTGTAAATCTGCAGTTTATACAGCCAGCAGAAGATAAACAAGATGCAGACTTGAGCTCCTGAGCTCTGTTTTCCACTTAAATCAAAAGAATGTTATAGGCAGCATGACTAATTTTGTCCTGTTGATTTCATTGAGATATAAATGGAGTTCAGTCCATTACTATTGGTGGATCACATCTGTTGTGTTGTGAATGATAGAATCATAGTCAGAAGCAATTAAAAGTTTTCTAATTGGGAAAGAACAGAAGGAGGACTATAAAGAGTCTCTTCTATTTTTGATGACCAGCAAAATATCTTATGGCAGAACAGGGATGGGAATCTTGTGGCACTCCAGATATTATTGGGATGTAATGTCCAGCTTTCCTCAGCATTGCTGTGCTGGCTTGGATGGATAGAGTTGCAGTCCTACTTGACCAATATCTGGAGGGCTTCATGATTCCCATTCCTGTAACATATTCAGTTGCTGGGGGAACAAGGAGCCTTTTGCAGTAAAAACTGAAATGGGAGGGGTGGCAGTAGAAAACATGTGACCACTTTGATCACTTAGTTATTGACCTGACCTGGGAAAGGGGCAGATACTGTGAAGGAAAACATACTATAGATTTGGATTCAAGCACAGATTTTGTAATGCTGATTTTGATTCTAGTACTTTGTCAGCTAGTAAAAGGACCATAACACTCCCCTGGATATACTTTGCATGGAGAAGGACTCTGCTTAATTTTTAGCATCCCCAGTGATCAGGTAGCAAACAGTGAGAAAGATTTCTTCCTGAGAACTTGAAGAATAGGTAGTAAAGGGGTAGCCTAAGCTGAATAAGTAAATAATGATATAAAAAGCTGATTAATGTGGTTCTAAGTATACAGTAGCTGTAGAACAGCTTTGAAAAATTACTTTTTGAGCTACGGTTCCCAGTATGCCCAAATCTGAGTGATTCTGGAAGTTGCAGTATTCTCTCAAGCTCTGTTGCTGCATTCTAATATTGTTCCCTCCTCTCTTTGTTGCTTCAAAAATGTGTCAAAACTTTTATTGTGGTTTCCAGTATTGGTGCCAACCCTCCTTGAGCTTTCATTCTCAAGTGGGCTGGATTCCATACTCCATGTTTGTATGTTTGTTTGCTTGCTTGCTGTCCATCACTTTCTCTCAACAGACAGAAAAAGGAACAGGATAACCAGAAAGCTCCAGAGTTGGCAGTGAGTCCCTTGTTGAGTTGTGGGCCTTGACAGGTGCCTGGTGATGCCAACCAGTCACAGCAACCCTTGTGGTTCTTGTTCAGAAGCCAATCTATGGCAGTTCCTAAGGGTTTTGTGGCCTCATAGCCTTTGTTGTTTATAATGGTAGTTCTTCAATTAATTCTCAAAACAGTTCCAAACCTCTGCAGGTGCTTTTGTCAACCCAACAGGGTCCTGTTAATTGTGCTCATGTGTGGCTAATTTAAGCTTAGCTCTGTCATCTTTCTTGCTGCAGAGTCAGGAAAATAGATGATGGGGGACTTGGTTGCCAAAAGAATTCAGTGGGCTGCAAAATATAAACCAGCAGGGCCCAAGAGTTGTCCATTCATATTCTAACCCCTTGTTTTGACATGACTTTTACAACTGCTTCTGTTTCATTTTGGTCTGTGGCATTTTAATTGTGATTAAGAACTGCTGAGTTTGTGTTCTGGTTGTGTGAATTGGCCCTAAGGCAGTCTATTAGAATACAGGTTTGGATTTTTAAGCCTCCTAAACAGAAACAAGCATAATGCAGGCATGGTGAGTCTTTCACTAACATGTGGAGTCTAGTGGTAGTTTCTGTTTAAAAAAAAAAAAAAAAGGTCTGCACTGAGAAGGGCCTGAACCAGGGATGGTGCATCTGTAGACCACCTAGAGGTTAATAGTTCCCAGTGCCCATCACTGTCAGCATTGGTGCCTAGTGTCTGCCATATTAGTGAGGAGGTGAATCCAGTATAGTCCAGGCTTTGCAGGTTTAGTCTAGACTTTGAAGGAGTTATCCAAGGTGCTGAACCATATCTCCCAAATAGGTTTAGCACCTTGTAAATCCTAATATATACAGGATTTTCAAAATAATCCCAGTGTATTTACATTAAAGAAAAGCTTTGAAAAGCAGGGCTGGAATCACATGGCCGTATAGTTGTTTTTGGACAGAAAGTTCCGGCAGACTCAGCCACCATAGTTGGTGGCAAATGCTGGGATTTGCAGTCCAACAACATCTAGAGAGCTGTGTGATTCCCATACCCTGTTGTAAAATAAGAGATGGCTACCAGAGATAGAAACTCCTTTTGGAAAAGGAGTTTTTTGTGGTGACTTCAGATATTTTCAAAAGATCAGAGATTAGCCTTTCCCTGCCTTGTTATGCATGCTGCATCTTAAGAGACAGCTTTATCATGCTAACTGGGTGTGACTTACTTCAGTTAGGAATTAGTTCACTTAAAACAATAACTTTTAGTAACGTGAATAAGGCATGCAAATTCAACTTGATAGTAAGGGAGTAGAATCCTGTAGAGGCATTTTTTCTAGTTCTACCCGGCGTGTGCCCTCTTTATTTTTCTCATCCCGTTTGTGAAATGGAGAGGAATGATGATCATTGGACTCCTGCAACTGGTATATGCAATAGAAGTAATTTCCTACATTTCTGTACTGCTACAGTAAGACTCAATGAATGTGAGCTCCCTCAGCGCTTGTACGATTGACCTCGAAGACAAAGTGATGCTCTGCAGGGAAATTGTTCTCCTTTCTCCATTCGGAGATGTGATAACTCTGGCTGATTTGCAGAGCAGACATGACAAGCCTGCCAGATGCATATCACACGAGACAGAGTGCTGAAATCCGCTTAAAGGGAACCCTAGGAGCCTTCTATTAGAGGCAATGGCCATTGAGAAAGGGATTTCCTAGGCAGCAGGGAAATGGCTGTGCAGGGGTCTGCCCTGTTTGTATTCTCTGGATCTGTTAAACAGGCTTGGTCTGATGGCAGAGATGCCAGAAGATCCTATAGGTAAAAGTAAAGGATAGTGGGGGATTAAAAGACTAAGATTGTATGATCAAACCCTGATTCAATTGAATGTTGTATTTCCTGTGTAGACCAAATAACAGCAGTCATACACAAGATCAGTAGAGGTGTGCTAATAACCCCAGGTTTTGTGTAAGTACAACTGATCTTTAGAGAATTAAGGAAGACTTGCTGGAGGAGACAACTCCCCACTGTCCATTTTGGATTTAGTTGTGCTCCCTGACCGTAGAATGCTGACTGACTCTTGAGGAAAAACACCTGAGATGTGAGTGGGAATGGGAATGGAAATGGAATGAGAGTGGCTAGATAAGATAGTTGGAAGAAGAGGAACATAGTTATAGGTACATAGATACATAAATATAGAGAGAACAGTCTCATTGTCTGGGTAGGTAATTTCTGATTGATATTGTGGAGGTTTTTGTAAATGTCCTTTGGGGGTGAAAATGAGAGCTCTATATGTAAGTAAATGGAGTGAAAAAACCTCATGGTTTTAATGAAGCTAGGCTTGCTGACCCAATACACACAATCCCTTCCGGGGGGCTGCATCACATGTTTTGTGCTTTGATGCAGAATTTTCTAGATGAAGACCCTGATATCTCCTTGGGGAAAAAAAGATTAGATAGCAGATAATCAGAAAGATTCCCACCTGAGACAAACAACAGAAACTCACTGGAGAGAAGCATAGGTGGGTGAACCTAGTTTGACCCAGTATAAAGAAGCTTCTGTTGATCCTAACATATGGGAGAAGGAGAGATGGTTATCTTTTAGATTGGTACAATTTTGTGAGTGGCATTGCGTATATTATTATAACTAACTAGATTGGCAGTTAAACCCTATTTCAGCTCGGGCAGTAAAAAAGCATTCTCCATTGCAGCTGAAAGTAGCCGACTATTTTAGGGGATGTGGGACAAGCCTTGTGATGTGCACAGCTCTCTCCCTCAACAGATAGGAGTGGCCATGGTTCCTCACAGAAGGAATGGCTGCAGAGCAGCCCCTGTTGCCCTCCAGCACCTGCCACTTGATGTAGTTGCCTCACTCTTCCTAAAGGTAGGGCTAGTTCTGTTTATGCAGCTTCTTTGATGTTTATGGTGAATTGCATGCATTGGTGTGCATGTGTTTGTTTTTGTTCAAATTGTTTCCGACTTATGACCACCCTTAGAAAAACCTATCATGCGGTTTTCTAGGGCTGAGTGTGTGATGCACCCAAGGTCAGCCAGTGGGTTTCCATAATTGAGTGGAGAATTGAACCCTAATCTTCAGGTTTGTAGCCCAACACTCAAACCACTACACCACACTGGCTGTGTTTCATATGTGTAATTTTTGCTTCAAATTGATATGCATCATCTATAGGGGTTCTTCATATTAAGCTGTAGCTGAAGCACAGGAGAGGGGTCAGAGTCCCATGCTGTGGAAGTAATTTTTCTCCCTAACGAGAGAACTGCATCCCCCCCCCACTTGTTTTGTTTCATCTTTGGTTCAGTGCGGCTTGCTCAAATCATACCTCATCATGTTGATGGCATTTACCCACTTTCCCCCTCCCCTAATCCTACTTTGTCTTTTTTGATGCAAAGCTGCTGTTTATAATTACACTGAGGAGGATGGAAGGCATGCCCCCCCTTGTCACCCCTCCCCATAATTCTCCATCACTTTCTCCCAGATTTATTTTGGATTTACTGAATATTTCCAATGGCAAGAAACTTATCTGTGATGCGAACGGCTGCTTTCAGTGCCACTGAAATTAGTGGCAGCTTAAGTACGTGTCCCTGAAAGCACTATTGGAGATATTTATAATACCGCTTTGCTGCATGCCTGTGTTTGTCCCTTCCGTGCTGACAGTATAGTTGATGCTGCTATTTTAATGTGTTTGTAAGAAGAGGTTTGAAGGTGGCACTGTAGGAAATCCACCCCATCATCAATGTGGAAATCTTATTTCAGCATGCATGTGGGGGAATTTCTGTTGAGTTCCCAGGCATGAAATAACTTTGCTCAACCTGGAGTGAAGATGCAGGCTTGTTGGCATCTGAAGAGATGAGGCAAGCCAGCATGGTAAAACAAGCTAGAAGGAGCAGCTAGAGATGCATGGAAGGGATGCACATGATTATCTGAAAATTAGGCAAGTTATCATGTCCATGTTTACACACTGTGTCTTTCAGTGAGAAGTAATTTTTTAAAATTTCTTTATAGTGATTTGTATATGACACCGTTTGGGTTTTCCAACGTGAAAAGTTATGGGATTTCCCCCTAATTATACATAAAGGCTTCATACATCAAACAGAAAAGATACACCTCTACATGGAGATAATTGCTGCAGTCGTTTTGTGCTACTAAAGGATCTCAGTAAATTGTGATAAAGTTTGGCACCAGATATGTATATAAACATTCCTTCTCATGCACACATGTACATGCAGGTAGAGAGACTAGGAATTTAAGGGAGAACTGAAACCCAGCTTCTTTTTATCTGTGCAGACTCTTACCTCACACAATCATGCCTCTGGGTCACAACCAACTTGAGTTTGACTACTACTGCATATTTATGTTTCACGGGGCTTGTCAATCACTCAGCAAGGTTCAGGATTTTCTGTAAACCCACCTAAATGTGTTATTCTAAAGTTAGTTCTAAACAGATCTTTGAAATAAATCATCCCAACCCATGATTTATGAATCATCTTGCTACCACAAGATGTGTTGACAGCCATAGGTCTCGGTGCCTTCTTAAAAGACGATCAAGCAAATTTATGGAGGGCAGGTCTATCAGTGAGTATAAATCATGATAGACAAATGGAATTCTTAGGTTCATTTGCTACAGTAGAGTGGGGAATTAGAATAATAGAATCTTAGATTTGGAAGGGACCACAAGGGCTGCCTAGTCCAACCCCTGCTGCACATGAAGATAAGCATCCAACTACTGCTTAAAAACCTCCAAAAATAGAGTCCACCATCCCCCAAGGCAATTTATTCTATGATCAAAGGCTCTTATAGGAAAAAAAGTTCTTCTTAATGTTTAGATGGAATCTCTTTACTTGTATAGTCATTTGAATCCTTATTTTTGTGTTCAAACTCTGGAGAATGACATTTCTTCAGCTGTTTAAAGATAGTTCTTTGTGGTCTCTGTGCCTCACACAATGGGTTTTGTGCTTGCACAGAGACTTTCACTGGAATGTTCCAGAGCTGAGCAGCTTGACAGGAACCCTGCCTCCTCCTGCATACTGCCCATGATCCAGCCTGCCAAGCTACCATCTCCTCAGTTTCTTCTCATCCGTCATGTGAGCCACTCCTGTTTCACTTGTTCCAGACTGTGGAGTAGCTTTTCTTCCTTTTTCATGTGTGCGTGTGGGTGTGTGTATAAAATCTTTCTCTGCCTCCTCCCATTTTTTCCCATTCCTGGATCTTAACTCTTTATTGGCCTCTACTTCACTCTTCAAACATTGCTCCTCTGCAATAGAAAAGTGTATCTTTCAGACACTCACAAGCAGCATCTATACTGCCTTGGGGAGGGGCATAACATGAGCAAGTGTAGGCTCTACCACCATGTTACATTGCAGACCTTGAAGAATCAGGCATCACAGCTTAAGGTCTTTTCTTGGGAACAGTCTTTGAAGATTCCAGAAAAGGTTACAGAGAATACTGCCTTGTTTACCAAACCACCACTCTTTCCAGATTCCATGGGGCATAGATAGCAACCTCAGTACCAACTTTTCACCTCAGTACTGATGGAATCAGTATTGACTCAGCCTTCAATGCCTGCACTGGTTACTCCTCCTTCAGTAATAGAAATGTCTGCTCCTACAGCCACAAAGGAAAAGGACAAGATGTCCAAGAAGTAATGCTTAGCTGAGGACTGGGCAGCTACAGAGACTGAAGGCCAAAAAGGAAAAGAAGGCTAAGCACACTGATGCTTCGGAGCCTGGGCAGCAGTTCATATTGACCACTGACTAATCAATACTGACAGAACTTCTACATCCATGGCACCTTTGCCTTCGGTCTCAACATTGCTGCTTTTGGTTCATGACCTGGAGGAAGCGCCTGAGTTGTTGAATCCAGTGCAGGCCTCAGTATCAGGAACCATTTCATGCCAGGCCCAGAATGCGCCCTTGGAACCAAGGGTCTCTGCTCCTCAAACTCAGCGCCTGCCTGATCCATTTTGTGGGCATGACCAATATGCTTGATGCAGCCATGAAATTTCACCTTCCTCTGCCATACGGAGACTATGGGCTAAATGAGGAGTCACCATGTACATCAGTATCCTATAATGATTGGTATCAGTGTAAGTGTCTCTAGAAGGACCCACCACAGTTGTACAGATCTTAATCTCTGTCTTATCAGGATAGATACCATCTTTACTCGTATCAGTGCCATTCTCCTCAAAGATCTGTTGGTTGGCACCATTCCTGATCCCAATTGCCATCTGTGGTGGTATCCATTACTTCACTGTTCCGAAGAGAAACAGCATTCTCTTTCCCATCCTGGACATTTGAGGAGTAAACAAGTACATCTGCCCTTGCAAGTTGAAGATGGTCACATTGTCGTCCATTCTCCTGTTTCTAAGAAGAGAAGACTGGTTCACCTTGATAGATCTATGAGATGTGTATTTCCATATTTCCATCCATCCTCAGCTCAGGAAGTACCTATGCTTCACGATAGGGGAGGACTTCTATCAGTACAGGGTATTGCCTTCCAGGCTAGCCATTGCAACAAGAGTTTTCACGAAATGCATTGTAGTGATGATTGCTTATCTCAGAACCAAAGGTGTTGTTGACTGCCCTTACCTCAGTGACTGGCTATTGGTGGTGTCTTGCAGAGACAAATTATATCAAGACCTACATCTTACTTTTTCACTCCTGTTTCACCTAGGACTCAAGATCTATCTGAAGAAGTTAATTTTGCAACCTACTAGTTACATTGATTTCATAGGGGCTTCCTTGGATTGTTATGTCAAGAGCCAACCGCAAATGTCAGTGCTTTTGCTCTAGGGCAGGGACTGCCAACGGTTCGCTGGGGTACGCATTCCTCTTTGGAAGGACAGAGTGCCTTCTTCTGTTCCCACCTTTCCCACTGCTTGGCAGAGTGATAGCCAAGGTTGCCAGAGATCAGTCTGATGCCATTCTCATCACTCTCTTCTGGCCCAGGTTTAGTCCACTTCTGGCAATATCCTGTGGTCAACCCATAGCTGTTCTCTGCACCATGCCCTGCTGCCCCACTCCAGTGGTCACTTGTTACACCAGGATGTCCTTCTGCTTCACCTGTCTGCATGGAAAATAACCCCTTAGACCAGTGTTTCTCAACCTTCCTAATGCTGCGACCCTTTAATACAGTTCCACATGTTGTGGTGACCCCCACCATAAAAAATTTTTCGTTGCTACTTCATAACTGTAATTTTGTTACTGTTATGAATCGTAATGTAAATATCTGATATGCAGGATGTATTTTCATTGTTATAAATTGAACATAATTAAAGCATAGTGATTAATCACAAAAACAATATGTAATTATATATTGTGAAATATTTATTTCTAATTACAAATAAATGAAATTTTGTTTTGAAGTGTGGTGTAGCATGGGTAACAGTCTTAATATAACAACAGTAAATTACATTGCTACATTTTAGCAACAGTATGCATAAAAAGCCAACGTCAGTGCGACGGTTGAGATTGCTTCTTTCTCACCAGATCAGAAATTCTCAGGGCAGTCTTTGCAAGAGCACAATGAAGATCATCTTCCACAACAAGTCTATTTCTGTATTTAGACTTGATAACCAACAAGCTGGAAAACCCTGCTTCACAAAGATATGTTGTTGGATATGGAAGAAGAAGGCGCAACACAGTCTCAGACAGAACAGGATATGACTGCAAACACTTGATCCAGAATTTTGTAACTGGCATGGTAGTGAAATCAGTTCTCGCTGCATCGCTGTTAATAAGTTCAATGAACTTCTCTTGTGCTGTCTCAGGAACATCTTCAACTTTGACTGTGAATGGGCTTCTGGCAAGTGCAAATGGGGTGTCAGGTAGATTTGGAAAGTACGATGAAATTTCATCTGCAAGCATGTGCAAGTGTTCTTTCACAGAAATTATCATCATAATCCTTTTGTCTGGTTCAATGTCATGCTCCTCAAAGAAAGCAGATAAGGTAGGCAACATGTAAATTTTATTTTCATCCAATTTTTTTTGCCAAAGCTGAAGTTTCATTTAGAATGATCGGATCTTTTCAGACAAATCGAGGCATGTTGCATTTGGTCCTTGCAGTGATAAATTTAACTCATTCAAGATGGCAAAAATGTCAACCAAGTAAACTATTTTCTGCAGTTCACTTTTATCGCTGAAAAGTGCTTCGAACTGCGGTCTTGCTTTCTGATTAAAAAACATTTTGAGTTCATCACGAAGCTCAAAAACACATTTTAAAACTTTTCCCCTCGACAACCATCTCACTTCAGTGTGAAATAGCAGAGTATTGTTCGGCTCATCCAACTTGTTGCACAGTTGCGAAAACAGTTGACTGTTTAAAATGCTCGCCTTTACAAAATTGACAGAACTTATGACGCTTTTCATTACTTCTTGTAACAGTTACAATGTAACTCTTGTGGCAGCGTCTTCGTTGCTAATATTTGCTGATGAATCATACAGTGAGTTCCGATGACTTTTGGTGACTCATTCAGTACCAAACGTTGAAATCCAGATCGACATCCTAGCATAGCTGGAGCACCATCTGTGCAAACACCACAAACCTTTTTCCAAGAGATCTTATGCTCTTTCAGAAATGAACCAACTGTGTCAAATACATCACGTGCAGTAGTTGTCCTTTCAAGAGGTTTGCAAAAAAGAAGCTCATCTTTAAAGTCGCCATCATCAATATACCTCACGTAAACCAGTAACTGTGAACAGTTTGCAACGTCTGTAGATTCATCAAACTGGATACTGAATATTGGAAGTGGAGCAGACAACACTGCTTTTCTTTCTGCTTAATGAGAGCAGATAAAGTTCAAGTTTGCACCCTTTGTCCTGTACTCTTTGCCATCATCATCCAATTCCAAATATCTTGGTCCTGACTATTTTAACTTAAAGCCCAATACTCTCCATGTCTACTAAAATGTAAATCCTACTGCATTCTGTAGGCCTTACTGGGAGGAAACAGGTGGTTGTTTCAAACCCACTGGCGCAAAACCTAAAGAGGTCAAGACCACCCCAAGGAGGGCACACTTTCTTTTGAGACACCCTCACACCTGCCTTCCCCCACCTCCCGCCAGAAGACCACCTAACAACTGTGACACCCCATGCCCAGGGTTCCCCAGCTGGGCAGTGCGGGCGTGGGGCCGGTCTGGCAGTTACCTGTGCATGGCCTCTTCACCTGTTGCCTGGCCGCCACCATCCAGAAAGGGCCCCGGCTCTTCTTCCTTGACCACACATGGCACCAGCATCTTCTCCTGTTCACGGGTAAACTCCCCCAACCGGCCTCCGCTGGGCCCCTCCTCCAGGGACTCCACATAGAAGACGGTGTGCAGGGCTGGCGGGTGGTGGTGTTGCTGCTTGGCCAGTCCCTGGAGTTGAGTGGCGGGCATCAGAGTCCCGTTCAGGGGTGACGAAGAGGCAGCACAGGGTGACGGGAAGGAGGAGGACGATGACGACGAAGAGGAAGAAGAAGAGGACGGGGAGGAGAAGGAGGTTTTCTTCCAGAAAGCACCACTGCCTCTTTCCTGGCTCTTCAGCAGGCGTCTCTGGCTTGGCCCCCAGTGCTCGAAGCTGCTGTCCTGTTGCAAACAGGTGCCCGCCCAAGCTGCCGGGTGGCTGAAGAGTTTCCAGCGGAGGCGCAAAATGTGCTTCACATCAAAATCCTACCGGCCCGAGTTCAACATGCTGCCGTTGCTGCCGAGGAGGAGGAAGAGGAGGCGCATGGCTCAGGCAAATGGCACAGGCATGGCTCTGGAGCCAGGCGCCCCTCACTCGCTCGCTCGCTGGCTCTGTGTGTGCGCAGCTGGAAGGAGGACGGCTCCAAGGCGCTTCCTGCACCTCCGGGAGGAGGAAGGCTCCAGGGAAAAGGAAAAAGGGGATAACGGAGAAGAGAGAGAGGAGTTTGGTTCATAAGACCATCGGAAATATGTGTTTTCCGATGGTCTTAGGTGACCCCTGTGAAAGGGTCGTTCGACCCCCAAAGGGGTCGCGACCCGCAGGTTGAGAACTGCTGTCTCAGATCCTTTATCATCATATACTTATTCAACATATTATGTATCATATGATTATATATTTTTATTTCATGTATCTAAATCTCATTCTCCTTGTACTCATTATCGCTATAATAATTTCATTCTTAAATCTATTCTCTTTGACTATATTTAACCTATTACTAATACTATATATGATCCAGTTATTAATCATAAACTCTAACCCTAAATGTGAGCTCATTCCCAGAGCCAATTATATTTCAGCGTACTTTACTTTCCAAAATTGTAATTCTTCTTGTGGAGGCGTGACACTTCCCTTTTTTATTAAAGCATTTTCCACAAATTTTTCCCATGTTGCTTCAAAGTCATCCCTTTTCATTATCCCTTTTTAAACTTTAATTCAGCGTGTTAACTTATCGTTGATCACAGTTTTCCACACTTTTTTATACCAATCCTTTTATTTGAAAGTCATCTTGAGTTTTCCATTTTCTCAATATAATTAGCCTTGCTGCAGTTAATTGTCATTAACTCCTTCATTGTCTGGGTACAATTAACCTTATCAAATATAGATAATAATGCTATACTCGGACATATTTCTAAATCAATTCCTGTTATCTCTTTTATCTCTTTAAACACCATTTGCCAAAATTTCTGTGCACCTTCACAATTCTACCACATATGGATATATGTGCCAATCTCTTGGCAACCCCTCTAACATAACCTTGAATGATTCTTGTCTATGTGGTTTAACTTTACTGGTGTTAGGTACCATCTCCAAACCAATTTATAGTAATTCTCTTTTATCCTTATGGATAATTTTTTTAAATGGCACTGATTCCAAATTTCCCCCCAGTCTTGAATATCTATTTTTTGTACTAATTCTTCTTCCCACATTTTTCTAAGATATTCATCGTCATCTTTTGACAATATTTTATATATTTCTCTTGTGGTACCCTTCAATATTTCATTTTCTTCCATATCACCTCTTTGCTTAATCATTTGTTCAAATCTAGTGTATTCTCTAAAATTTTGTTATTGCTTTTCCAATTCCTTGTCCACTGCTCCAGCTGAATGTAATTAAACCATGACATCTTAGTACCCTGCAATCTCTCCTTCATTCTATCTTTATTCATCACTATATTCATCCACTCTTTTAACTTATATATCCCCTGCTTTTTTAATTCCTTCTGTAATTCATCTCTCAAATTTATTGGGAATTTTTCCATCATCACTACTGGAGTTAATGGTGAAATAGCCAGCATAACTCTTCATCTTCTTAAATTCTTCTTTCAAGGCCATGTAATCTGTTGCTCAGTTTCTCCTTTTCTTTCTTCAGTTAATATTTAATGGTTATGCCCAATAAATGAGTCTTTAACTGCTGCCTCTTCAGTGCTTCTTTCTCCTTTTTCTGCTCAGGGGCTGGCTAAGGCCAAATGACATATGTAATAGAGGAAATTGATGAGATTTGATCTCCCAGTATCTTTTTAGGGAGCTTGGGTAATAGTGGGAGTGGGGTAATGGTTTGTCTCCAACCAGTGCTAGGGAAAAAGTTGTTCCTAAGCAAAATCACTGTCTTCCATGAAGTTGCTGGTAGCTTTGCTGGATAAAGAAGACAGATCAATATGAAGGAATAATATAGGTGATCTGATGAAGAAGGCGGTGATGGATATGTTGGAGAGGAGAGAGTTAAATACTCCTTTTCTGGCTTGTAACTGCGGTGTTAATCTGTTAACATCTCCCACTCTACAGCCACTTTGCAGCTTTCATATTGTTTTTAATAAATTAGTTAAACTATTTTAAAGCCTGCTGTTTGTAAAGTTTTTTCACAGATTCCCATGTGACATGTTTGCTCTTTGCATAGAGCAGCAATAGGCAGACTTTAGGCTTACAGGATCCATTTCAGTGTTTCTGGGATCCTGAGGCCCATGACCTGAAGCATGCTGCAGAAGACATAGACTTAAAAACCAGATGGTGAAAGGGCAGGCTGTGACTGCATGTCCCCCTGTGGATCCATTTTGTGACTCACAGCCCCTAGCGGTCCTCTGAAGACTCTCTTCAGTATCCAGCAAACTCCCATTTTTTAGAAAACGCTGAATATTCAACCAGAATCCAGCAGAAACTATCTATAAAAATCATGGCAAAAAATTCAAAACTAGAAAAGACACATGGTAAATAGCTATGGTATAACAAAAATATATCAAAAGCTACCCGTAAAAAGCATAAGCCACATGGTGATCGGTGACCATTTGGCCTCCACCACCTCCTACAGTTCTCCCCAGATTGGGCCATATTTTGGGTCATATTTTGGCCACTGGTGATGAAGTGACAGGAGTCGTGATGTGGCACATGGGGCAGGGGGAAGTGGCTCCCACTGCAGTTGCCCATCTGTGACTTAGAATGAAGGAATTCTGAGCCCAGGACTTTATTCTGAAAGTCAGAACTGAAGGGAGTTTACTGTTTCTTCTAGACAAAAGCTCAGCTCTGGTTACTCCAGTCTTTCTGTGACGTCTGGACTGTAATTCTGGATTGTGGGGAAGGGTACTGTAATGCTGCTGTCTAGCAATTACTTGGAAGCCAGAAATTGTTGCCAGTCTACTGCAGATTGTGCTACCACCAGTCAGTACTGATCTGTTTTTTGTTCCCTTTTGCTGGAGTAAGATTCCAGCATTCCTTTTCAGTTAGGAGGAGTTGGACAAAAGAGCATCAGTCAAAAGGAAACTGTTGTTCTGCGCAAGTAAATGGATCTTGCAAAGAGTGACATCATCCCTGCAACAGGTAAACAAATCAGTGCTCAGAGAGCTTATCAGAGTTTAGGATTTCACCATTATTGATCAATTGAAGTCTGCAGATAAGACTTCCCTAATACCTCACATGAGGGCCTCATTCTTTACAGGCTCAGCAAAGATAAAGACTTTGAGATCTTCGACTAGGGTCATAGAGTATCCTGTTTCTGCCCAAATTACCTTCCAGATGGATATCCAGTGAAAACTTACATTTACTCTTGCGATTGTTCTGGGAAACATAGATCTTCATTTAATATCCAAGACACTGGACTAAATCCAGTTTTACTTCCAGCTAGATCTAGCCTCATGAATTGAACAGGGTTGTTAGGTCCGCTGTTTTTATTGCTGTCAAGTTGACTTTGACTTACAACAACCCTATGAATGAGAAACTTCCAAGATCCCCAGTCACTGATAGCCCTGCTTAGGTCTTGCAAATTCAGGCAGCTATGGGTTTCTTGATTGAATCAAATTCTCTTCTTTTCCTACTGCCTTCTACTTTACATGTAGTCACATCATCTCCTGTTCTGTCAGAAATATGATAGCCTCAGTTTAGTCAACTTGGCTGCTAGTGAGAGCTCAGGCCTGACTGTTAGGTGCCATTTATCTAAGTCCAGTTAATTTCTGTGGGTCTGCTGGGTTTGGGACTAAAATTGGATTTTGCCACTGTTTTTGTATTCACAATTTGGTATGGTTTCTTAGTTTTTACCTGTTTGGGATGTATCCATAATTGTGTGTGTTGGGGACTGGCACATATACAGCATTGTTCATTAAGTCCATTTGTTGGATACCAATAACAGGCATTTCCTTTGTAAAATACAAAGTAGAAACAAATTGAGACTGAGAATTACATTAAAACAAATTGAGAAGCAGCAAAGAAAACCACTATAAACTCAGTAATTTAAACAGATTTCTGAGCTGGATCTCCCTGTCCCTTCTAAATATTAAAGTATTCAAAATTGCAACAGAGCAAAATGCGGTAGTGCTAATATGCTAATAAAATCTTGGCATTGGGAGGTTGTGTGAAGTTTTAGTTTTTATTAATTGATTTGATTTGATTGTTTGAATTCCCCCATGATGAAAAGTTGCAGCATCTGGGGCTTTCTAGTTTAGAAACAAGGGGGAGATGCAGTACAGCCAAATGAATAATGCATGGTGCAGAAAAAGTAGATAGAGAATAATGCATGGTGCAGAAAAAGCAGATAGAGAACTTTTCTCGTTCTCGTAGTCCTAAACTGTAATACTTCATTGGAGTCATTTAATGAAGAAATATAGTGGGAAATTCAGGACAAATAATTGGAAATTTAGTATTTCTTCAGGTAGTGCACACTTACCTGTGAGGCTGCCTAGTTTTGAGTCCTACTTTTAGGGAATAGGCAGGGTATAAATAAAGTAATGGATGAATAAATGCCTTGAGGAAAATGCTATTAATGGCCATTAACCATGATGACTGTATATCACCTCCAGTATGAGACAGCATGCCTCTTGATGCCAGTTGTAGGCACACTGTCTAGAAGCCTTTCACTGCTCTGGCAGTTGTCAAATTCTGGGAGGGACTGTGCTAATGTCACCCATGAAAAGGGAGGGTGGAAGTGATTCAGATTGTTAAGATCTGGCTCGTCTTAGTCCCCAGGGGAAGGAAAAGGTGAGTGTACTCCATTTAAGAGTGCACTCTCATCTCTTTACCTGAGATTACTTGCTTCTCCTTGTCTGGATTGCCTTCCCTTTCTTTTCTTCACTGATAAGTGAAAGCTGCAGGGGCTCCTCCTGGGCTTGACAGCTTTGAGTGGGTAGGAGGACGTAGAACGACATGCCGATGTAGGATCCTGGCCATGGTCTGTTTGTGGACATCTCATAGCATCTCTGGGAACAAAATGATGACCTTAGGCAGATTGGCCTTTGGTTTGATCTCACACCATCTGGGTTAAAGAACTATCCAGGTCTTTCTATGATTCTATGACATACATGGTGCTATGAGTGGCTTAGCAAGTGGTCCATGTTGTATCTTGTTCTCAGTTCTGTCTCTTGATGGTACTGAATTTGCAGTTTAGTATATGATTTTCCGTAGATTCATATAAGGAAAGCCAGTGTGACAGAGACAGAGAATCTGAAAATTCAATACCAGTGCTAACATTATCCAAGACAATATGGTTATGCCTGTCAGTATGTCTCCACTTTCTTTGCACTTTTGTATAGTTTGGTTGGAAATCAACATTTAGTATGACAATCAATTGGAAGAGAATATTTTGGTTCTGGCAGCCAGTTGCATCAATGGTGGACACAATCTAGCGAGCTGCACTAGGTCACAGTCCCCAGAAGTGTTGTGCCTGATGGGGGCAGGGTGGACTCCCCCATCAAGCTAGTGAATTCTCCAACCCACGGAGAGTCCGAAGACTCCATTGAACTAGGATTGGGACCTGCATTGAGCAGCTGCAGCAGGTCCTGTAGCTCTGGAAGAATTGCGTACTTTGGTGGAGTTGAGGAGGGGGAGGATTGCAACCCCCCATGTGTCCTGATGTGTTAAGTATGTAATTTAGTTTCCTCTGCTTTTGCCTATAGAAGACTAGAAGCCCTTTGCGTGTGACAGCTTGAATCTTGCCTATTACTTTAAAGCCTACCTGCATACTGTTTAAAGAGAGAGTACAGCTCTTTGGATTGACGTCGGAAATGTGTATAACTTAACTTTAAATATTAAATCCCTCTTTTTTTTCTTTCTGTTTGGTTGTTAATTGTTGTTTTGGGACTAACTATATTTGCTAGAGTATTAGACACACCAGCGTATAAGATGCACCCCATTTTGCAAGGAGTATTCTTCAGGAAAAAGAAATTTAGTACCTTCCTGAGACAAACACACAGGAAAGGGAGGGAGAGTGAAAGAAGTGCTTGTGCGAGGCTTCCCTCCTCATTCCCTTCTGTTTTGCCTCAGTGGGGAAGGGAAGAGAAGGCGTAGTAAGAGGAGTGCTTGTGCAAACACTCCTTTCACCCCCTCACTTTCCTATGCATTTGGCCTTGGTGAGGAGTACTCCCCACCCAGGTGAGACAGAAGGGGTGGAATCCTTGCAGGAGCGCTCCTTTCACCCTCCCTTCCTTTCCTATACATTTTGTTTTGGCGAGGAGTTCTCCCCACAAAAGCAAAAAGGAAGGGAATGGGGGTGGAGGAACTTGTGTGAGCACTTCTTTTACCCTCCTTCCCTTTCCTATGTATTTTGGTTTGGCAGAGAATTCTCCCCATGGAGGCAGAATGGAAAGGAAGTTGGGGAAGCTGCATGGAAGCCTTCCTTTTGTCCCCCTCCCATTCCTATCCATTTTGCCTTGGTGTGGAGAGGGAGGATGGACGAAAGGAGGGCTCATGATGACACACCCAGCATATAAGACACACCACATTTTCCAAAGGCTGGTTTTGAGGGGGAAAGATACTTCAGCAAATACGGTAACTATTTTTTTTTTATAAGTTTAGATGTGGAAGTGGATTTTGAATTCTTTTTTTCTCTTTTGGATTTTTAAAAAACTGATAGTTTCACTTTGATCTTGGAGTGCTTCTTTCTCTGATTTGAATATATTTTTGAATAATATATTTTTGAATTTGAATAATATCATCAGTTTTTACTGTTGGGTTACTACTCAGTGTTTGCAGCAGGAGCAGGAACCACATTTTTACTTACATGTGATTTTGTGTTTCGTAGTTTAGTTAGATATTTGTAGTTTCTGTTTCTTTTCTGTTTGTTGTGGTGTGGGTTATTTCATAGTCTGTTTTCCTTTGTGTTATTTTGTCTTATGTATTGTTACTGTGATATATCTTTTTCTTGGTTTTTTTGTTATCCTTTTTATTATTCAATAAAAATAATAAAGTAGAATATTTTTAATAACTTCTTACCATGTTCAGATATCTGAGAAGTAGCTTTCAAAACTGTTTATTTTTGATATCGCTGCTTATAAATGCATACATCAGTTATTCATTCATTACGCCTTGTTTATGCTGTTGCTCTTAGAAGAGGCATCCCTCTATCTCTCACCAAGAGAATGCCTCTTCTGAGCCAGTGCCTATGGTGGCATACTGGTTTACTATCTAAAAACATAGGGCTAAATCGAATGTGCTACAACAGAACCTCCCCACTTCACCCTGCAACCCTCTGTGTTGTCAAAAAAGAAGGGCATTTCAGAGGGTTTCCCAGTTTGCTTTGGGTTCACATAGGGGGCTATAGTAGGAGAGAGGGAGTAGTTTTCCTCCTCTGGCTCCAAATACCAGCAGGAGAAGTATTATTCTCCTCAAATAATATTCTTCCTTTCTGTGAAACTTGTCTCTATGAAACAAGTGTCCATAGAAATTGGTCAGGTTAAGCTCTTGTGGTATATTAACCAAGATTTCTTTCACTGAATGCTGCCTCTGCTTTTTGTTGTCTCTCTTCCCTTCAGCTAAGTTTATCTTTGCTCTTTTTGAATGTCTTGGAAAAACTGTGTTTGACATTCTGAGGTCAGGTTCACTGACCTCTTGAACCTTCCTGGTGGGTTCATTTGGATGAAGTTGGTAGAAGTCCAGCTTCACAGTCACAGACTAGCATTGTCTCCTCTTAGGGAAAGTGTAGATGTGAAAGGACAATAAAGAACTGTGAAAGAAACAGTACGTACCTTGGGTTTATGTATCCCCAGTGAAAAGTTAACATTTCTAGTGCCTTCACCCTGATGTTGGATGTGGCCAGATCTGTGTCCTCTAGCAAGTTTAAGAAACAAAGCAGGTGCATGTGAGATCTATGGGATAGCATTTCAGTCTAGCAATGGTTCTTGTGCACAAGGGATCATTCCCTTGTGTAATTCCCACTAGTAATTTGATGCCCAAATTGGTCCTTAAACCAGCACAATGAGAAAAGTAAATCAGTACTCTAATTTCTAATTGGGTTAGAGGTGCCCTTTCTCTTTTAGAAAAAGATTGGTAACAGGAATACCTCAAAAAAGCTTCCCAAGGGACTCCCACATTTTATGAGCTGCAATTACATTGAGACTATAATTCAAATACCTTTTTTTTTTTTTTAGCAAGTATGTCCAAATTTGGCTTCCAGAATCTTGCCTTAGTCACTCCTATCTAGTGACGAATAGAGACAGAAAGCCTAAATTGTCATTGCTGCCTTGAGAACTAGTTCTTCAGCAATGTGGGAAAATTCAGTTACAGATCCTTAGCCTTCTCATAATACTTAGAGGTCTAAGGGTTCTCCGGAGGAATTAATAGCAATTCGGTCAGTTTACATTTACATGGAAAAGCTAACTGAAGAACTGAGAGGAATACATTGCACCCCACCTAAATATACACAAGTTATCAGAAAAGTGTTACTGTTTCAAATAAATTTTGGAAGTAAAAGATGAGGAAAAAGCTTGTCAGTGAAGGATATAGCTGTGGAGGTGGGGAAATGAGGACATTGCTTCTCAAATAAGAAATCTGCCCACCTTCACTACCCAAATTTCTAGCATTGCAGAGTGGGACACTGAAAATAATTCATATTTGCTTGATGTATTTTTTCATACCCTTGGGAACTTTGCCTGACTTCTTTCTTTGGATGCCTTAAACAGTATTTCTAAATTTTCAACTAAAGTTTTAAATTGCTACAATGCTAGACATCTGGGGATTGGAGGAAAATTTAATTAAGGGTCAGAATTCCTATTTGGTGGCCAGTGCCCTCATTTTGCTCTTCCCTATAGCTACACCCTTGTTGTCACCAAGCACACACGTACAGAATATTATAGAAGGACATATTCTGATCAGTTCTAATATTGAGTTAGACATTTCTTATTACTTTAAGGAGTTCCTGTGTGCGCGTGTGTGTGTGTGTGTGTGTGTGGGGCGCGTGTGTGTGTGTATGTCTTCAAGTTTATGGCAACCTCATGAATTTCATAAGGTTTTCTTTGGCAAGGAATACTCAGAGGTGGATTTTCCAGTTCTTTTCTCTGAAATTTAGTCTACAGCACCTGGTATTCCTTGGTGGTTTCCCATCCAAGTATTAACCAGGGCTGACCCTGCTTAGATAGTGCCTTTAGAGTGTTTAGGATCTTATGCCTTTAGGGTGTTTAAGCTGCTAATGAATTCCCTTGAAGCACCCCAAATCAATTAAATCTGTACTACTATGTATACTAATGGTGCTGTATTCCATTTTTGTGATTGTTGGTATTTGTCCTGCCATTATATTATATAAAATGCAATAATTTTTAAAAAGAAGTCCAAAAATGGGTTTGTGCACTCACAGTGCTGGTATTTCCATAACTCTTTTTAGGCATGGGTGTATTTTCCAAGACCATACTTTTGGATGTGTTCCCCACTTCACAACCCAAAAGGTTTGATATGTGGACACTGGACAATGAGATAAAGGTTTCTTTCTGCCTGGCTTTTTTGACAGAATGCGGAAAGATGTGAGAAAATTTATGGCAAATTCAGGAGCAAGCCCTTGGGTTCTGCTCTGTCTAAGGTGCTGAAAAAATTTCTAGGCAGCTCCCAGAGGCTTTAGCAGATGATTAAAAGGATTAATTCTGTCTGACTCTTTACTTTCTGCTTTTATATAGCTGCCTGGAGTGTAATTTGTCTTACTGAGGGCTGCTTCTGCCAAGATTCATTTCTATGTGCAGACAACCCAAGGGAAGTTGTGGGATTCATGACAAGCAGTAGAGAAATTAAGATGGTTTCTTTACTTGCAGAAGATCATTTTTGCTTGAATGCTACTGTATAGGCTTGAGTGAGTTATATAAGGACCAATTCAGGGGCTTGTACTGTTGTGAAGGTTGGATAAGAAACATTTTTTCCTAGTCAGACTGTAGGTCTCTAAATCCCATCCTTCAGGGACAACTCTGCTCAGATATCAAACTCACAATGTGCATACATACACTTCATCTGTATGTAGGCTTTCATCGAATTTGGGCGGGACCTTGTAGACCATCTCATCTCCTAGCTTGTTGCAAGAGATCTCGTGCTAGAATATCCCCAGCAGATGGCTGACCAGCCTGTCTCTGAAGACCTTCATTGCAGGAGAACACATTGTCTCTCAAGCTAATTGCTTCCATTGCTGAATTGTTCTTCCTATCAAAACTGTTCTCCTACAGTACAACCAACAATCTACCCTTTAGTATTTAAGCCTTTTAGATGTAGTCCTCACTCATGGAGCACCAGATAACAAGTCTTTGTCCTCTTTTATGTTGCAGCCTTTCAGGTATTTGGATAACATGCCCCCATCCCGGTCTCTTTTTTCCCAAGGAAAATGTACCCATCATTTTCAAATTCTCTGCATAGGCATTGTTTTCTACACCACTGACCATCTTTGCTGCTCTATTAATCTGTTCTAGGTTAACCACATGCTCCCTAATGTGAGGTACTCAGAAACGGACACAATGTGACTGATGAAAAGTGTCAAATTAGTTTTCATGTGCTTTTGAAATCAATGAAGGCTAAAAAGACATTAGCTTTCCCCCAGCGTCATTACACTTATGTTCTCTTTGTGATGAACTGTAATCCTGAGGTCTCCTAATGAAAGTGATGATAAAACAGGTTTAGCAGGAGAATGTCCTATGTCACATTACAGAATGTCTTCTGTGAAATGAAGAAAAGTCAGTGCTCACCCCTTTTGAGTTTTTCAATCAGTTCAGTGATGTAATAGATGTATATGTTTGTTTCTGTGTAAAAGATATCATGGTGATAGTTATTTCAGATTTGACTGTTGATATTTTTCTATCTGTATTTTTAAAAAAAAAATTTAAAAAATGGGGAAGAAAGAAAGGGAATAGGGTGTGGTCAAACAGCATCTGATGATACCATTGTATTTTCCTGTTCACAGGATGGAACTGGCCAGCTGGAGCTAGCTCAAGGCCACTCAATAGTATTCACTCAAAAGATGATCTAATTTGTTTTCTGGTTTTTTTTAAGCATCCAGCACATTTTTGGATTGTTAATCCTTTGAAATGTAGGGACATAAAATGAGGAAGAGGATCCTCCTTTTTAAATCTGCCTGTTTTGTTTGGTGTGAAAAGCAGACAAGGCCCTTCTCCATTATTTTGAACCTACATTGAGTTTTAACTTTCTTTGTCTCTTTTTCATCCACTTGGAATTGAATCGCCAAGGTTAAGAATGTTAACCATTTGGAATATTTGTCATGACTAATAAAAATTACTTGCTTAGTGCTGCTTCTCACACTACCTTGGAAGCATTGTTAAATGTTGCCCCAGCTTGCTGTCTTTCCAGTGTTAGGGAATGTGTGGCCCTCCAGTTATTAATGAAGTGCAGCATCCATCATCCCTCACCACTGGCTATGCTGGCAAGAGCTTCTGGGAGTTTCAGTCCAACAACACCTAGATGGCTATACCCTCCCTACCCTTGTTCTTAGCTATTCTTCTAGATGAGCCTTCTTTCCTCCTTTTTTTTCCCCACTATGGGGAAATATACACCTTGTCTGTGGTGTTTTATGACATATTAGTGTCTCTCATCCTAACTTACCTCATAAGGTTGCTACAAGGGTAAAGTGGGATGAGGGAGGAGAACCATGTGTACCTCCTCGAGTCCTTTGGAGGGAATACAAGATATAAATGCTATCAATAAATAAAAAAAAAGATACCACTTTGCATTCAGTTTTGACAGCAGCTTTTTGTACACAGCAATAGGCTATTGAGAAACAACAGATTTTGGCACTTTAATGTACAGTTGTCTTATCTCAAACGTTGAGCTATTAAAGCACTCTTCACTCTGCTTGTTCCATTAGAATGGCTTGGTTGACATGTGAGGCAGAATTATGGTTGGCCATTACCAGTGTTTCTCAGAGTTGTATATTCCTGCCTCACTACTCAGTTCACAATATTCATTGTTTGTTATATCCAGATTGTTCTGACAGTGGTCCAGGTTGTTAAGGCTAGAGTGGGCAAACTGTTGTTTTCTTCCAAGTAAGAATGGTGTTTCTTCCAAGTTTCTAATTCTGATTTGAAACCAAGCTACAGTTATAGGCCAAATTGTGGTTTTTGGCAACCCTATTTGCCTGATTCAAAGGTAGGAACAAATAATGGTTAATGCAAAACCAAAAAGTGCAAGACAAAACTGGTGGCCGGGGTGGTGAGAAAAAGCACATAGATCTGAACCATTATGGTCAACCTTTTGACCATTGTGCCTTTACTGTGATGGATGAACCATGATTTGACAATGCTGTCTGAACTGTGATGACCATCATAATACTAATTGTAACCAGGTTTGTTCTAAAAATAGATTAGACAAATTCATGGTGGATAAGGCTATCCATGTCTAATAGTCATGAACTTTTGTGTGTTACCCCCATATATTACATCAAAGTTTGCATACAGTAGCTGAGGCACATGAGTAGAAGAGTGCTATTATGACTTGTGTCCTGCTGTGGGCTTTTGATAGTCACCTCAGTGGCTATTATGGAAACAAAATGCAGGACTCAGTTGGCTTTTGCTCTGCTCATACCTGGCCCCCTACATTTGCCTGATAGTTTTCTATTGTTTGCTTTTTGTTTTTAGCCTTATGACAGTCCTTTCTAGTGCTGTGCTTTGTAACTATTTCTCTTTTCAATTCTTATACTGTAGGTTCTCGTCCTCGCCTCGAAGATTCATCTCCACGGATAATAGAACATCCCTCTGATCTTATTGTCTCCAAGGGAGAACCAGCAACATTGAACTGTAAAGCAGAAGGTCGTCCTACTCCTATTGTTGAGTGGTACAAGGATGGGGAGCGAGTGGAGACTGACAAAGAAGACCCACGTTCTCATCGCATGCTGCTCCCTAGTGGGTCCCTTTTCTTTCTACGCATTGTGCATGGTCGGAGGAGCAAACCTGATGAGGGAGTGTATGTCTGTGTTGCCAGGAACTACTTGGGTGAGGCGGTGAGCCGGAACGCATCTCTAGAGGTGGCCAGTAAGTAAAATATTCAACGGCCGAGTGAGATTGTCTGAATCAACATCCCACTGGTGATTTTGTACTTTGCAGTGTTATTTCTCAGCTGATTCAGTGATAATTGTGCTATTACAGTAGCAACTTTGTGGCCTCAGAAGAGGCGATAGCTAATGACATGTGGATTCACTGTTGTCCATAGTCCACAGTCCACTGACTGTGTGAACCTGATCTCAAGTGTGCGTATGGTATCTCCTGTGTTGCTGGTTACCCTTCTGCTATACAGTGGTGCTATCCCTGAAATGTTGGGGATGACTATACCTTTTTGAAAGATAACCATATTCCATGTATTTTCCATGTATGAGTTAGTTCATTGGGTGCTTACTTTTGGGATTAGCCCTAGGAAAAGTGTGACTTTTAACATACATGTTTACATCTGGTGGATTGCTGAAAGTTCATTGTTTAGTGTTTCTGTTCAACTCTTCGTCATCAAACCACAATTAGTTTCCTAGGAGAAAGAATTAATATTCTTATGATCTCCTTATAGATTGTAATATGACCCAGGAAAGCACTGAAAAACACAGAGAGAGAGATAGCAGCCCTGTTCCATTTAGGAAAACATTCAGCAATGCTGAATGAGAAATGAATATCTCTCTTAGGGTGTCTTGGAAGAAGAGGCTCCTCCTCTTAGGAAAGTTTCCTGCCATTCTAATTGTGCATCCTATAATATCTCACTAGGAATATGTGTTTAGATGTCCTGAAGGTGCAACCTTAAGTACTCTCTGTCTTATTGTCCATCTTTAATATTTTGTTTTCCCATGCTCTTTTTCCTTCAGCACCCCACACTACATCCAGTCACATTGATTAAAAATTAAATGGAAAGAAAAGAAAAAAATGTTTCTGCTAATTACATTCATTGACAGAGATATGGGGGTGTTTGCTTAACCAAATGAGTTCAGCAGATGCTTGATGGGAAAAGTGATCATAGAATCATAGAATCATAGAAATGTAGAGTTGGAAGAGACCACAGGGGCCATCCAGTCCAACCCCCTGCCATGCAGGAACACCCTCGAAGCACTCCCGACAGATGGCCATCCAACTTCTGCTTAAAAACCTCCAAAGAAGGAGACTCCACCACACTCCGAGGCAGCATATTCCACTGCCGGACAGCTCTGACTGTCAGGAAGTTCTTCCTGAGGTTCAGGTGGAATCTCGTTTCCTGCAGCTTGAATCCATTGCTCCTTGTCCTGGTCTCTGGAGCAGCAGAAAACAAACCCTCTCCTTCCTCTAAATGGCATCCCTTCAAATATTTAAACATGGCTATCATGTCCCCTCTTGACCTTCTCTCTGCTTACCTGCATCCTTCTCCTCCTCTGCTGCCACCACCACCACTACATATGTACTTTGCTGCACTGCACTGCAGCAAAGAAATTAGAATGGCTGAGGTACATTTAAATTGGGACTGTTGGAGAGAAACAATTATTTGCCTCTGGTTGAAGAGATTTGGACTCTGTGGCCTTGTATTTGCTGTTGTGGTGGGATGGGCATATCAGCAGTCTAGGTAACCAGTATGAGGACTTGGTGTGCCATCTGCCAGTGGTTGAACTCTTTTGGGATTTTCTGGCAGAGCTGGCTTGGCAAGTGGCGAAGAACTGTGGCCCCCTCAATATATTTCAAGCTTGGCATGCCCTTTACCAATGTTCGTCCCTTGGCATCTTTGGGAAAGAGCTTTGTCAGTTGTTAAAGACCAGGAAACAGAATATGTAGCCCTCCAGATACTCCTGTAGTGTTAACTTCCATAATCCCTTACAGTTGGATTTGTGAGTCAAGCTGATGGCTGTTGTGGTCTGTGAACATCTGGAGCACTTTATATTTTCCACCCCAACATAGACAGTACTGCAGTAAATGAATCAGTCATCTGGACCCAATATCAAGGAGCGCTCTCCTTGGGATATTTACTAGAAAATACTGATGTCCATGGCTGCACTTGGAGTGAATTCAGAGTACATTTCTGAAACATTTTCCTAAATGTTAAGAATAAAAACATGAAAAGAACCCTGTAGAATCCGACCAGATCAGCTCTGGGAATAAAGACCTTTCTGAAATGCTGAAGGTCACCTGTCAGGCAGTGAAGACGAGAAAGATCTAGATGTTGTTGGACTAGTTATATAATTGTGTATCTTATTTCCCATGGTGATAAATCAGATATTCTTAGGAAACCCACAAATAGAATATGTGACGAAGTATTACTGTGAGACTGGAAAAAGCAAATATCTGTCATGGATTAGTAGAACCCAATAGAGCTCTAAAATGGTCCAGAGAGACCCTTCTCTCTGTCCCACTGCCTTCTCAGGCTTGTTTAGTGGGAACAAGGGAGAAGGCCTTCTTGTTGGCTACTCCCAGTCTTTGGAACTCTCTCCCAGGTTGGCCCCATCCTTCCTTTCCTTCCCATTAGCAGGGCAGAACATTTTTGTGCTGTCAGGTTTTTACAAACTGATATAGGTTGCACATTTAATTCCCTCTGGTTCTGTTTCTAAGATTTATATAGTCTTTAATGCATTTTAATATTTTTAATGTGTAGTGTTTTTAATTTCATAAATTGTTTAATTGTTTTTAAATCTTATATTTTTATTTTCATGAATGTTTTGTATGGTTTTTAGTTTGTATTCTTTTAAATATGTTCTTGGCCACCTTGAGTCCCATTATTGGGAGAAAGACAGAATATAAATGAATAAATAAATAATAGTAGCCATTAGTAGCTCCATCCTCCATGAATTTGTCTAATCTCCTTTTCAAGCCTTCCAAGTTGGTGATCATCACTACATCTTGCAATAAAAATTACAGTCAGCCCTCCATATCTGTGGATTCTGTATCCCTGGATTGAACCAAGCATGGCGTGAAAATATCCCCCCACCCAAAAAAAGTAAACTTTGATTTTGCCATTTTATATAAGGGGTGCCATTTTATTACACCATTGTACATAACCAGACTTGAACATCCATAAATTCTGGTATCCACGAGGGATCCTGTAATCAAACCCTAGCATAGATTGAGGGCTCATTGTACTCAGGTTCAGTAAGCTGTGTGTGAAGCAGCACTTTCTTTTGTCTGTCCTGGATCTCCTCGTTGGATGGCCCTGGGTTCTAGTGCTATGAGAAAGAGACAAAAATCTTTCTTTGGTGGTTGGAAACATTTTCAGGATCAAACATTTTAGGAACTGATTTCTTTTCACTGTCATTGGGTAAGTAGTTGAGCGAAGGAATCTCACTAGTTTCTAAGTTTTGAATTCCACCATCCTTTTGTCCCACTGCACTTCATTTTCTAACAAAGATAAGGAAAATCTCCTTTGATAAGTCCATTCACTCCTGGTTATAGGCTCTTTCCAGTAACTTGTCCTACAACATTCCTAGCAAGCTTTTCTGGTGTGTCTTTCACAGAGCAAAAGGTCTTCCGGGCAAACAAACAGCCCTGTGGCTTGTGGATTCGGAAGAGATCCAGGTTTGTTATTTATCTGCCCTGACCTCCAAACCAATCTCCTGCATGACTTTCCAAGGGGCTCTCAACCCATTGTCTTCCTTAATGGTTTTATGGAGACAAAGATCTACAAACAAACAGTGCAGAAAAGCACCCTGGACTGCTGAAAGTGACACAAAATGAATGATGGCTTTGCCTGAGACAAGGCCAAACATAAGGAGTGAGGTGAAAGAATGAAACACAGTTTCTGCTAAGCCTTTCGAGTCACAAACGTTTTTGGGCACCTCGTGAGCTGAGCTTAACATTAGCTTCTGCTCTTCAAATGTGAGCAGGAGAAGGGACATTTACCTGCATGATTTGTGGCTATTAGTAACAGGTTACTTCCTTGAAATAAAGCTGTCAAAGGAGTCTACTGTGGTTAAGGTAATTGGGGAAAATGTGGACATCAAAGGAAAATCTATAAAATGGTTTTCTGTGGAGCTGATGAAATAGATGGGCTGGAGATGGGTACTGGGAACAATTGTTCGAAAGGCTAGTGTTGACTGTGCAGCAGCAGATAGCTCAGCAAAGACAAGTGATGCTAATCCCTGTTGCAGATTCTTGTGCAAACCTTTTTACCTTTCTATTTAATATGTAGCACCTCTCTCTTTTTTGTTGGTGTACGGTGAAGGAACAGTCATGTCTTAGGCTTGCTCAAACCAAAATCATGGTTTGGTAATTCATGTGAAGTTTCAATATATCTCCCTCCCTCCAAATCTCCTGCTAAAGGGCACAAGATGAAACTTGGTTATCGTTTTGCTGTGTTACAGTAGCAGATGCTGGTGGTTGCTGATGCTGCTTCACAGCTTATTGGCCATTTTCTTTGGTTACGTTATTTATCCAACAAAGCTGGATCACAGTAGCAAAATGCAAGGAATTTGCTCCAGCAGCCATTTGTCAATGTGTGTGGAGCGCTTTGCCCAAATGGTTTTTTTTTTTTTTTTAGCTTTTATCATTTGTACTTGTTTTGTATTCTGGGATGTATACATTGATAGACAACTTGCAGACACATCTGAAAATACCGTAGATACTTGTGTATAAGTTGATCTCATGTATAAGTTGAAGGCAGGTTTTGGGACTAAAATTACGTGTTTTGATATGACCTGTGGATAAGTTAAGAGTGATTGCGTGGAGGACCAGCAACACCCGGCTGCTGCTGCTGCCATGTTCCCACTCGGGCATTCAACAAGGTCTTTTGCCCTTCTACTCAGAGAAAGGGATGGTTCCTTTTTTAAAAAAAATAAAGTTAAGGTGCAATATTAATGCTAATGAAGAAAGAAGCCATTCCCTTCTTTGACTAGAGTGATGAAAGGTGAGACCTTTGTCCATCCTGGAAGAACCTAAAAGAAGCACCGACTGTTCTCTCTTTGTGCTCCTTAGAGGGAAAGCGCCATTTTCCAATGCAGGCATTCAAAAAGGCCAGAAGTGGAGAGTAAAGGGAGTTGGTGCTTCCTTTAGGTTCTGCCAGTATGGACTAAGCTCTTGTCTTTCGCCACTGTAGTCAGAGATGGTTCCCTTTTTCGTGAGACTTAAAGTACTTTGACCTGTGGATAAGTCACCCCAGATTTGTTAGGTCAATTTTTTGACTGAAATTTCTAGACTTTTACACATGTATATACAATATGCTACACATTTCAGTGGTGCACATAGGAAATTGTCTGCATTTCCTGTAGATATAGAATGTTGCTTAGCCTTTATTTAATCATGGAGAAGAGATGTGTTCAAGTTATCTGTACGATGTGCACATAAAAATGTGTACATGTGAAAGAAAAATCCACCCCCAAAAATTAGTGGATTTTATTCTGTTGCACACACACAGGCTCGCTCTCTCACACACACACACAAACACCTTGACAACACCAGGTATGGAAGTGGGAAAGGGCAGAAGTTGGCAGAGGCAGATTTTATAGATGTGCACATAGCTATGTGATAGTGGATACAGAAGTTCATATGCAAAATTGGAAGGTGCTATCTTAAAGAGCAATACTGGCTTATTTTGAAGAAGCCTAAAACAAAGCCCTGTGGATCAGATCTTCTCACAAATATTTCAAAAGACACACTTTCTATCCTCTCAACAACACTCTGTGACATCCAAACCTCTAGATTGTTTTTTGGCTTGCTGACTACATTGGGAGATCATTCCCAAATGGCATTCAAGTTACTCTGCCAAACAGACATTCCAGGATGGAATAGCCTCTTTCAGGCAAAGAGCTAGCATAATTCAAAGTAGCTCCTCACCATCTCCCTTTAGTGCGCCTGAGAGAGCTGTATGTTAGAAAACAGGCAATGCAGGATAATGTGATCTGGCTTGCCATTGACGACATAGCTTGGGGACCAACTTATTTTGCACTAAAGGCCACACTGGAAATCTTGTTGGAATCATTTTATTTGCCTCACTTCAGCGCATACCAGTTTGTCAGAACTTTGCATTGCTGCAGTAGGCATTTTGGCCATAGCTAAATATGTTGTGCTTGTTTTCAATATTAATTTTTTGTATGTTTTAAACGGTATTGTTTTTAAATGGCAAGCTGCCTTGAGTCTCAATTTTGAGAGAAAGGCAGGATATTAATTTGTACTGACTCTGGCTCTGACTTCAGTTCTACCCCAAATTGCTCCCAACTCTTACTCTCGCCTCACAAGTCTGACTACACAACTCTGAATTATGCACTGATTCCTTGTTTACAAAGGATATTTAAATCCTGCCTTTCCAGTTAAAAGGTGGCTACCAACCCAAATAGAAAACAGGGGGTCGGCAAAATGTGGCCTACCAGATGTTTCTGGACTGCAGTTCCCATTGTTTCTCACCATTGATCATGCTGACAAGAGTGGCAGTCCCACAGTATTTGGAGGGTGACGGTCTGCCCACACATTATTTTTTTAAAAAATACCACAATCACTTGAAGCCCACAAAGGTAATTGTGTTGGTCCATGTAGAGCAAAAAGCATATTTACCAGTGTGGACTATGACTGGAGACCAGGGTTCAAATCCGCACTCAGCCATGGAATCCCACTGGGTGACCTTGAGCAAGTCATATTGTTTCAGCCTCAGAGGAAGGCAAAGGCCAACCCCCTTAAACAAACCTTGCCAAGAAAACTTTGTAATAAGCTTGCCATAAGTTGAAAATGAAGGCACACAACAAATATTTGAACAATACCTTTATCAGGGCCAATGAAAATGTGAAGAATTGTGCAAGTTTTTACAGTCTCAATTGTGGGTTAAAAAAGTGAATATTATGAATGTATAAAATCTGATTAGATAGAGATGAATGATTGTAAATATAGTGAGAGTGAGATTATAGTATAATATTCTTGAATAAAGAATAAATTTTAAAAAAAGTGAATATTCACCACCAAAAGATGACGAGTAAGCAGGTTTGAAAATTTGTATATTGCAAAATTTAGGAATAATTCTGACAATTGAAAAAGAAGTACATTAGAATAATAGAATCGTAGAATTGGAAAAGACCACAATGACCATTGTCTACCCCACATTTTACTGCCTTGTTTGCAAAAATATCATGGAAGACCTAGTCCTTACTGAAATCAAGATACATAACATCCAGAGGATTCCTTTCACCCACCAAGTTTGTAACTTCATTTTTAAAAAAAGAGAGATCAGATTAGTCTGGTATGACTTGTTTTTGAGAAACCCATGTTGACTTTTAGTGATCACAGCATTCCTTTATAAGTGCTTACAAACTGTTTTACAATCTGTGCTCTAGGACCTTTCCAGATACTGCTTTCAGGCTGACTGGGGAGTAATTGGGCCCTCTTTTTCCCCCTTTTTGAAGATGGGGACAACGTTTGCCCTCATCTAGTCTGCTGGGACTTCTCCTGATCTCCAGGAACTCTCAAGGATTGTCTGTGATTCTGAAATTACTTTTCCCAGTACATTTCAACATAGAGTGGAATATGCTGACGTTTGTGCTTGCTCAGTCTGCTATCCACGTACTAACCCCTAGTGGGTAGTTGGTTTTTTTTAATTATTTCTTTTGAAATGAACTTAGATTGAGCTTCAAATAGATTGACAGCCTTTCAGATGGAGGATTCTCCTACGTAAAATCAGCCTGATGGCCACTCCATAGAGACTCTTTACCATAGGTGGGGAAATTTTGGCCCTCTGAATGTTTCAGACTACAGCTCCTACAATCCATTGGTATTGGCTGTATTTGCAGGATTTTTCTGTGGAATTGAAGCCCAAACATCTGGGAAGCCAAAGGTTTTCCATTACTGCTTTAGGCATCAAGTATCCCCAGTGTTGTTGGAGGTGACTGATGTGTGTTTTGTTTATAACACTTCAAAGGAGAAGAGGGCAAAACTCTTTGGTGACTTGGACTTCTTGCGCTGCCTTATACTGGAGCATAGTGTTATGCCAAAACACATGCTGAATCCAGTGATTGGCCCTTCCACTCAGAGGGGTTCCCTTGCTTTCAATGTTGTCTCAGCCATTGCTTTTAATGAAAGACTCTGAGGCATCACATTGTCTCCACATGAGAGATTTAAAGGATGGGAGGTCAAAGAGGAGCTCCCAGCAGGGGAAAAGAGCCTTTAAATAGGAAGAGGAAGAAAGGGTTGAGCGAACAGCAACTTTAGGGTGGAGCTCAGAGACCCAAGCAGCGCTGTCTTTTGTCAGGATCTGAGGCAGCTTTCCAGCACCAATGAAAAGATTGGTATTCTTGTCCACCCCCCCCTTTCCCCTTTATATGCAGTTCAGGAAAGCAACGAGGAGAAACAGCTCAGCTTGTAGCAATTAGTGAACAGCCTGACCTCCCCCAAAGTCCTTCTCATGACTCAAATGGATTTTCTGTTCTTCTCCCATTAAATGACGGATGAGGCCACAGGTAAATGGCTGCAACATCCTCCATTAGAAAGGATGATTGGGAAGTGGGTGGTTGGCTGTGTACTGGACTGCAGATAGCATCTTGTAATGAGTGTGATGAATAGAATGAGGCCGTTTTCAGGGGAATTTGCCAAATGGTCCACTGCATGGACGCAGGGGCCTAATGCCTAGTTGAGAAGTCCTAAGTGTCTGCTGCTAAGTGAACTCCTGAGTATTTTTAGTCTCAGAAGAAATGGAGGTATGTGTCCTGGGCTTCTTATAAGCACCTTCTCTGAAAACTATAGTGCTGTGACATAACTTCCATTGTGCCAGAATAGTTTATGACTAGGATAACTCCCACTGCCTTATATTGAGACCTTGGGCCAGTAAAATAAGGAATGGTGGTTTGTGAAAGCCATTGTGGCAATAAATACTGGTGACTAGTGTAACTCTACTGTTATGACATCCTTTGAGGGCAGCCTGGAATGACCGTGCATGAGGAATTTGATCATTGTGAATTACTGTACAAAATTGCTTGGTATCTTTGAGATTAATAGATAGATAGGAGTTTATTCTCTACTGGATTTCACACTTCCTTCAATGCCTCAGTGCAGCTCCTTGCGCTTTAAAGGATGCATCAAGAGATTTGAGAGCAAAGCACACATTTAAATATAGACTGTATAAGAAAGTACACATTTAAATTAAGGCCAGGCTGAAATCCCCTGCCACCTTAGCAGGACTATTCATGCCTTCATTGTGTAGGATAAAACTATCAGTTACTTTTGGGACAGTGAATCCAGATGTTGGATGGAAATAGACTTACCTATAAAGATACATGAAGCTCCCTTCCCCTAGCCATGTTTTACAGGAAAAAATGAATACTTTCCTTTTGAAATAGTGGACAGATTGTCTTTACAGCTTGACAGCATTCCCTTCTGATCTGGGACAAAATGCCCCATGAGGTCAGTACTAAATTGTGAAAAGCCCTTGCAAAAGTGGAAAATTGACAAATATCAAAGTGCATGAGTGTGTCTGTAGGAAAGAAGTGGAGGGATGTGGGGGAGAACGGGCACCCAGGGTCCAAACCAGGTCAGGGAAAGGAGAAGAAAGGGAGTGGGCTGGTCTTGTGGCCCTATACTCCCTATCTCTTGCCCATCTCCTTCCCGAGGTTGAGGGTGCATCAGGAGAGGGTTTGTGATGCTGAGAAACTGAGCCGTGAGCTGTCCTTAGCAGGCCAGGCAGCAGCTGGTGGAGGAGGAGGACCAGAGGTGGTTTTTAAAAGGGATTACATGGCCTGATCAAAGTCGATGAGAGAAAGATTCCCCTGAAAAGTTAGTGCTCGAGATGAAGAGGGGCAAGGGTTGAAGATAACCAAATAATCAAATCTGTGAAAGTCAAACCCTCAAATGTGGAGGGCCAACTGTACATGCAAAAATATTCAGATTTGGAGAAATAGTACAGAAAAAGAAAGAGGTATGTCTCCCTTGCAAAGTATGTGTATTTTACAAGTAATTGCTTCTGAATTTTCATGCAATCTTTTTTTAAATAAATTCAAACAGGTTTTCAGAAAGACTTGGAATTCTCTGCTAAAGAACTCTGGTGTACTCCCCCCTGAACTATAAGATTAAGCAGCCTAGCAGAAAAGTCTGAATACCTCACCAAATTACAATTCCAGAGGGTGGAGCCATGGCAGTTAAAGTGGTATCTAACTGCTGCCACAGTGTAGTTTCAATATTGCATTCCTTATTAATATTTCTTTTTTAAAATGCACAGCTACATCAACTTACAAACTTAAAGAGAGTGGATCTGACATACAGTGAGCCCTTGATATCCATTAGGGTTTAGTTCTTGGACCATAGTGTATACCAAAATTTGTGGAGTTTCAAGTCCTGGTGTGTACTGTGGTGTAGTAAAATGGTGTCCCTTATATAAAATGGCAAGATCAAAGTTTGCTTTTTGGATTTTTTTCCCCCTGAGGGGAATATTTTTAAGCCTTGGTTGGTTGAATCTGTGGATATAGAGTACATGGATGCGAAGGGTACTTCAAATCAATCAGGATATGACTTCATCCGAATCCTAATCCTAATAAGACTAATCTTATATCTTTTTACAATACAGTTACAAGCTTGATAGATGAAGGGAATGCTGTGGACGTAGCATATCTTGACTTTAGTAAGGCCTTTGACAAAGTTCCCCATGTCATTCTTGCAAAGAAACTAGTAAAATGCAGGCTGGACAGGGCTACTGTTAGGTGGATTGGTAATTGGTTGACCAAATGAACCCAAAGGGTGCTCACCAGTGGCTACTTTTCATCCTGGAAAGAAGTGATTAGTGGAGTGCAACAGAGTTCCGTCCTGGGCCTAGTGCTATTCAACATCTTCGTCAATGACTTGGATGAAGGAGTAGAGAGCATGCTGATCAAATCTGATGATGATACCAAATTGGGAGGATGTCTTCTCAGGCATTACTTACCTTCTAATACTCCACCGCCTCCCACCAACTGTCCTCCTGTTCTTTAATAGTTAGTTGATTGTAGTTAATGTGTTTTAGGGGGTTGGTTTTAGATGGGTTGGTGGGTGGAGAGGATTGGTTATGTTTTAATGCTTTTAATGTATTTAATGTATTGTTGTAGTACCGCCTCAATCCGTGGGGAGAGGCGGGATATAAATAAATTTTATTATTATTATTATTATTATTATTATTATTATTATTATTATTATTATTATTATTATTATTCTGCTCTCTCCTCTGGAAATGAGCTTGAAGGCTGCTGGGAGCAAATACAAAGAGCTGCTAGCTCCTCCCCTTAGCTCATCAGCGAGTCAGTTAGAGCTAATGGCTGCTAGCTCCTCCCCCTAGCTAGTCACTTAGACCATATGCTCAGGGAGAGCACACGGCCAGAGCAAGCAGACAAACAAACGAACAAACCAGAGGACAGGATCAAATTTCAAAATGACCTTGACAGATTGTAGAGCTGGGTCAGAGCTAACAAAATGAATTTCGACAGAGAGAAATGTAAGGTCCTGCAGTTAGGCAAAAAAAAAAAAAAAAGGAATGCACAAATATAGAATGGAAGACACATAACTGTGAAAGCGATCTAGGAGTCTTGGTAGATCACAAGCTGAACATGAGTCAGCGGTGTGATGCAGCAGCCAAGGAAGCCAACACAATTCTTGGTTGTATCAATAGGAGTATGGTGTCTAAATCCAGAGAGATAAAGGTACCACTCTATTCTGCATTGGTTAGACTTCATTTGGAATTGTGTGTTCAGTTCTGGGCACCTCAGCTCAAGAAGGATATTGACAAGCTGGAGTGTGTCCAGAGGAGGGTGACCAAAATGGTGAAGGGTCTGGAGGTCATGCCTTATGAGGAGCAGCTTAGGGAACTGGGTATGTTTAGTGCACAGAAGTGAAGGTTAAGAGGGGACATGATAGCTATGTTTAGATATTTGAAGAGATGTCATGTTGAGGGAGTAGGCTTGTTTTCCAGTACTCCAGAGACTAGGACAAGGAACAATGGATTCAAGCTGCAGGAAAGCAGATTCCACCTGAACCTCGGGAAGAACTTCCTGATGGTCAGAGCTGTCTGGCAGTGGAATATGCTGCCTTGGAGTGTGGTGGAGTCTCTTTCTTTGGGAACTTTTAAGCAGAGGCTGGATGGCCATCTGTCGGGAGTGCTTTGATGTGTGTTCCTGCATGGCAGGGTGTTGGACTGGATGGCTTTTGTGGTCTCTTCCAATTCTATGTTTCTATATATTGCCTTTCTCTTCTGTCCAAGGAAGGTTTTGTGGAGTATGAAAGACTTCACATGACTGCATTGTGCATTGGGGGAACATGGGAATAAGAAAGTCTCTTATAAGACCCATTATCCTTGTATTCTTCAGATGATCTTTTTTAGCCCCGATGGTTGTCTTGTTTACTTCAACATCTGTGTGATAAAGAAGATCAGGAATAGTAGCTAAAAGAGACTCCTAATCTACTGGTGCAGCCTGAAAGCTAAAAGGAATATTTGGGCCTGTGTTCCTGCTTCTGTGCTACACACACAAGCCTCCCCCAGAGGAGAAAAACCTTCATAGATGAGGTCTGGAGTGAGAGAGACCATTGCTCTCCAAGGTATTCTGGAGATGAAATTGCATCCAAGACCCTGAAAACAGACTGACAGGCCTCGGAGAGTCAGGGCACACCATGGGCAGTGTCTCGGAACACTACACAGCCATCTCTAAACTGGAATTATTTATTGATTTTTGTGTCACTTCTCAGTCCATTACCCAGACAGGATGCATTTCTGTAATTTGGAAAAGGGGGCAGCTGCTGGATAAACAAGTAATATATTTCTTGCCAGGTTATATAGTTCCCAACTCAGCAGTGTGGAGTTATGCCAAGTGACGGAACAGAGGAATGGAAGTGGGCATATAGCTAACAGAATGTGTCCCCGCTCTCTCCTTTGTTACAATGTGGAAAAAAAGTTAGTTCCAGGCTGGGAGGGCCTGTGTGTCCTTAAGAGACAACCTAGAGGCTCTTCCTTGCTTGAGGCGTGCTGATGTGCCTTGGAAGTAACATTAGAAGCCTGGTGAGAGCCCATGTATTGTAATGGTTTGAGTGTTTGACTGTGACCCTGGAGAGCAGGGTTTGATTCTCTGCTTGGACATGGAAATCCACTGGGTGATCTTGTACATGTTGCACGCTCTCAGCCCCAGAAAGCCCCATGATCAGTTCATCTTAAGCTGGTCATAATTCAGAAGCAACTTGAAGGCACACAGCAACAGCAACATTACAGAACTGATCCACTGTTCTGGACAACAAGAACAAGTTACAGGATATGTCTAAATACCCTCAAGGCACCAGGTCCTATCTGTTCTTGGAAGTTAAGCAGGGTCAGCCCTTGTTAGTCCTTGGATGAGAGACTGCCAATGACTACCAGGTACTGTAGGCTATATTTAAGAGGAAGGAACTGGTAAAACCATCTCTGAGTATTCCTTGCCTAAGAAAACCCTATGGAATCCATGGGGTTGCCATAAGTTGATGGGCAACTTGAAGGCGCATGCACACAAACACGCATACACACACACACACAGTTGCAGGATAATTCTGGTGTTCACAGTTTCCATACATTTTTAGCCTTGTTACTTTGGAATGTCAGTTGTAGGGCGGCATCAGAAAAACTAAGCACATCACTCCTGTAAACAAATTGTGTTCTTGCCTCAGTTTGCAACTGTACATTTTTTGGCAAGAATCCCAGTCCAGCAGAGACATTTATTAGAGTATTGTAATCAGTCTGCCTTCCTTGCTTACAGGCTATTTTGCTCCTTTTTTTGGACAGTTGTAAGTTCTTGCCTCCTTTTTCTTTCCTCTGCTTATGGAAGGGAGACCTCCTAGTGATAAAGTGTATCCTCTCCAGGGGAGAAGGTCATGTGATTGAGCCATTAGTGGGTTCTTCACACACCCCCATCCCATAGGGGGGCCCTGAGCTGCACAGAGAATAGGAAGATAAAGGTTCCATCTGGGCTTGTGCTATTCAGTGCTAGGAAATGAGTGATATCTAAGAGGGAGGGAAATTAAGTCATTTCCTAAGTAATGGCAGTCTTTCAGGGTGACCCATTCAGCCTTTGGCTTGATTGTAGTTTGGAATTTACTTGGGCAAAATGGGGCTGTATTTTCTTTTCATTTTGCTACATGAAAAAGATTCATTTCAGCTTGAGCCGAGGGAGGCTGTAAACATGTGAAGGGAGCCTCTTTCTTTGACATCACAAATAATCATTACTTCTGTTCCTTCCTCTTAGGGTCCTCATAAAAAATGAAGGGGCAGATCAGGATTATCTTCATGTCTGATTTGTCCCTCACTACTCCTTTGAGTGTACAGTTGGCCCCACACATTTGCGGGTTTGACTTTCATGGTTTTGATTATTTGCAAGTTTCTTCAACCCCTGCCTGTGTCACCTCAGGCGCTTCTTTGCCAGGGGAGCCTTCCCTCTTGGTGGCTCTCATCACGGCATACAGCCCTTTCAAAACCCACTTCTGTTCCTCTTCCTCCTCCACCAGCCACTGCCTGGTCAACTAATGATGGTTTGCAGCCAGATTGCTCAGCACTACAAACCCTCTCCCAGGGCAACCCCCACACCCAAGAAAGGAGACAGGCAAGAGAGGAAGTGTACCATCATGCTGACCCATCCCTCTTCCCTCTCTTTTTCGCTGATCCGGTTTAGACCCTGGGTGCCCATTCTCTCCAGCATGCCTTAGCCCCCTTCCCACAGACAGACAGACACACGCACATATACATTTTGATATTTGCAATTAAGATAACATTTTTATATTCTTTCTGTACTCAGACTTTATGGAGAAATCCATTATACTTCCTCTCCCCCCGCCCAATATGCCTTAGAGTCAACCCTAAGTTGGGAACAACCTGATGGCATACAATAAGAACAACAACAACAACAAAATTCTTCCCCAAAGGTGAAGTAGTACACAAGTTCTGTAGCAGAAGCATTCAAGGCCAATGAGAAAAAGCAACGTCCTCAAGTTTACTTGAGGCTGGATAACCATCTGTTGGGAATGCTTTGATGGGTGTTCCTGCATGGCAGGGCGTTGGACAGGATGGCCCCTGTGATGTCTTCCAGCTCTATGATTCTATGATTCCTAAGTTAAGCTCTGATGGTGAATGGCTTAAAGTTACCCACCGTACTTCATATATGACCAAGGGTGTGAAACCAGATCTCCCAGCCCAGATCCACCATGGTAATCACTATATCCTCCCAGTGTTGTTGGACTGCAGCCCCATCAAGCATAGCCACCAAAGCCATCCATGAGAGTGATGAGAGCTGCAAACCAGCAACATCTGGAGGCCCTCAAGTGGCTCAACCCAATGCAATCAACCAATCTATTCAACCAGTCCTGAAAATAGTCTCCCAGTGCTCTAAACTTTTCTATACTATCTTTGTTTATGTTTTTCAGAGTCTCAGCCCTTGGTCGGATAATCACAGTAGCATGGTTTTCAGTGTTTTCTGAAATGCTTACTTTTGCTGCTGATATTGCCTCGTTGCTGTGGAAAGACAGCAACGTTGGCTGTCCTTGACTTGCCTTTTATAGAGGGAATGAGGCAGGCAGAATGATGACCTTGTTTTTAGAATACAATTGAAGGGAACCTCTTCTCCTCCTCTCCTGTATTTTTTTTTTAAACCATGGCAGTAAGAGATTTCAGCTTAGCACTCCTGGTAACTCTGAAGCAGTTTAATTTATGAACGAAGGAGTACAAACCAACGATAGGTGTGTAGCTCAGTCACTGCATCTCCTACAATTCCATTTTTTTTCCTTTTTACTATGGGCATAACCCCGCCTATGTTTGCATTTCAAGTTTCATGGATTTTTCTGGGAGAGGTTTAAGCAAGGCATTGATACTTTGCTGTTGAAATCAGTGTGAAACATCATTTAGAACCAGGGGTATTTTTGTGGGTGCCCCAGGGGTCAAAAATGTTTTTTGAAAAAAAAAAAAAGTCTCAAAATGACCATATTGGGAAGCCCTCTGTGCCCTTAAAGGGTCAAAAAACATTTTGCAAAAATCCCTCCCCCCGTTTTTTTTTGCATGTGTAGCCCAAAATGCCCTCTGGAGGGTGCAGGGGCATTTCCATTACATAGACAGGGGACCGGACCAATTTAGATCCCAGAAAAGCTTTTATTTATTTATTTATTTATTTTTGAAAAAAGGAAATGAACAGAAAGTGACTTCCTTTAAAAAAATTCACTGAGATCTAAACTGGTCCAACCCCCTCTTGTTTTAGGTCACAACAATGCCTAACAAGGCCCAAGACATGATGAAAATGCTCCATGGCCCCAAGGGGCATTTGATGGCAAAAACTGATTTTAGGGTGTAGGGATGGGTGCACTGGAGAGGTGAGATCATCCAGGGTCTATTGGGGGACAAGTGTGGCCTCTTAGCCTTCTTCAGTTGCCCCCTCCTTATCTAGATCATGCACCATGGGTAGGCATTTGACTTCTGCCATGGTTTAGCACAGCTGTTTTGGAATCTCCATGTCTGGCCGTCTCCAGCCCTGTCTGGTCCCTGCTACTCTCTACCTGTTCACACTGCAAAAAGAGCAAGGAGTAACGTAGGTTCTGATATTTGTATGGAATCAAAGAAGCATACGTTGCAGCAGAGTTGGAAAATGCCTCAAAGCGGTGCTTCTTAGACTATTTGACATGAGGACCAGCAGTTTTTTTCTACCTAACAAGCTAGAGACTGGTACCATATTTGTGCCTATTGGCTGGAACTGCTTTTTCCCTAGAAACACTCTGTGGATCAAGAGAACTCTGATATTGGCCCAGGGCCACTACTTCAAGTAGCACTGCCACAGAGGTTATCTGATCTAATGTCCTGCTTAGTGCCAGATCTTGCAGCTGTAGTATCCCCAAGAGATTGCCACCCAGGCTCTGCTTAAATATTTCCAGGTAAGGAGAGACCAGACCATCTAGAGGCAAGCTGTTCTGTTGGCAAATATCTCTGTGGCCCAGTTTGGCTGGGATCTTGGCATACTTCTGGTGCCAGCAGTTGCCATTGTGAAAACTCCATGGTTTCAGATTTGCATTTATTTGACATAAAGCTGCTCATTGACCAAGTAGTACTTTCTTTCACGTTTGGCATGCAAGTATGGGGGGCAGGCAGACGTGGCCCTGCCCTCTTCAGACTTTGCAGACCATGCTTTTTGTGGTTGGGGTGTGGAATTAAATGCCCCCCCCCAAGCTCTTCGGGAACAGCAATTCACATACAGGCCCTATTTCACATAAAACCCCTATTTTTCTCAACCTACACATGGAGCTCCACCTACTTGCACTTTTGTTTTGTTTTTTGATACTTTGCGCTGTCTGCTTGGCCCTGAGGGTCCCCCAGGAGCAATTTAATCCCTGGGCATTCTGCAGTTAGTCACTTCTGATCTACATGATGAACCAGCTTTCTGTAATGTCCTACCAAATGGAGAAAAGAGTTTTATCATATGTTCTCACCTAACTGGAAATGCAGCATTGGAAGAGTGGATACTTCATTTCAAACTCAGTCCTCCTTTTCCAAGTGGCAGGACATTGTAGACCTCTAATTTTCAACAGGGCTACATGTACATCCTGTGGTTACAGGCACACAGTGAAAAATTACTACTCTGACTGTGCTTTGGAAGAAACAAATCTGCTAAATCCAAATTCTTCAGCAGGGTGTGCTGAATTTTGGATCCTGCGCAGCTTCTGCAAGGGTACTGTTCTTTCACTTGCAAATATATGTAGTAAAACTCTTTTTTCTGCTTGGTAGGACATGGGTAAAATAACTATACATGTACACATGTATATGTCTCTCTGTGTGTGCACGCATGTGCATGCATGTGCATGCACCACCTGGATGGCAGCTCACTTTAGTTTTCAGTAGCTGAAAAAAGCAGAGGCTGAAATACTTTGCTGATTCGTTTATAAAGTGCTTTTTGTTAATCTCTGTAATGAACATTGTTTTAGTGATTATGTGGACCCTTCTGGGGTCCATAACAAACTTGTCAGAAGTGCTCTCTATTTTAAATTGTGTGTGTGTGTGTATGTGTGCGTGCACGTGTGTGAGCTCACGTGAATGTGCATGCATGTGTGCACACACATTACTTTTGGACATAATATATAAATTACTCATTTATTCTTATTTATTTTATTTCTTTCCCTGTATCTCCATGTAGTTGTCTTTTTTGTCTGTCTGTCTATATGACGCATCTATTTGAAATCTCATCTAACAAATCTTGGAGCGGATGCTGTTGTTGGGTGGATTACCATGTCTCCTCCCCCTCCCAGCTACTTTGATAGTGCCATGCTCTCCAAGTCCATAGCACACCACAGGCATCAGTGCACTATGTCATCTTCACAGTGGACTTCTTTTGTATAATCACTTTCCTGTTTGCTGTAAGCTCTAGATAGGTCTCCCCATTCCTTGACTTGCATTTCCCCTAACAAGGAGAAGAACCCCTGCTGCTGTGGAAGTGAACTTCAGGCACAGGTTTAGAGATGTGCTGCCAAGCCCTGTGAAAGCATTGGCTGTAACTCATGCTTCCCTCTTCTTGCAATTAATTACATCAAACACAGACTCTGGCTGGTTTGCACTTTTGTTTTCCCTCTTTATTGTTAGGGACTACTGTTTACTGGCCTGGTGCACTAAATGACTCTGCACCAAGTGAGATATTAAGCCTTCCTTCTTAAGTATGCAACAGAGTCGACACTACATGGTTAGGGTTGGCTGCTCTGTCCCTGAATGTGAAGCCAGACACTTAATTTGCCCCGACAAGCTGCACTGCTGTTGGGTTATGTCTACTTCATGGAAACAATCTTGGTAACCATCTGCCCCAGCTGTGGCCCCTCTGCCTTACAGGCTGGGACAGACGTTACATGTCAGCACAGGGGTTGATTGGCTGAAGCCCAAAAACATCAGCTCATGCCAAATGGGTGGAGCTGTATCATTTCATTTCTTTTCTCCAAACCCGGTAGAGCGATGCAAGACATGCAGTGGGAATTTTTTTTAAAAAAAATTGTCACTCAGTTCTTTTCCTTTGTTCTAGAGGGGTTTTTCCTCCATACTCCCATGCCAGGCTAATCAGTAGTCACTAAAGGGTCCAAGAAGCTGAAGGATCCACATGGAGATTTATCTGGAGACTTATGAGCTCAAGGAGCCAAGAGTTATCCTATGGAGAATCTTGACACATCATCCAACTGTAGCTTCATCATCGAGACAAGGATAGAAAAGGGCTGGATGGTCCGGATTTGCCCCCGAGACAGAGGCAAGCCAGTGCTGGATGATTTGTCTTATAGCATGTATTTTTGTCAAGTTTAAATTTAGTTGTCCCTCCACAGGGGGCTTCTGTTGTTGCACCACTCTCGTCCCACACCCCAGCAGACAATTCCACAGTCGGATGCACTTCACTGTTGAGAATTTGTCACTCACATTCAGCATAATTTTCCCATTTCCTAGATTATGCTTTTTGTCACTTTCTCTATTTTCCATTTCACAGATACAAGTTATGCCCCTCTGGGTCTGTCTGCCCATCCTGGCAAGTCCATTCTTTTTTACTCTCTCTTCTTTTTCATATTTTTTCCTCTTCAAAAACTAATTTCACCTTCTTCCACTGTTTATACCGCTCCTCTCTCTTTTTCTCACTCTCAAGACACCTGTTTCTCTTTTAGCCTTCAAGTTGGGTACGTTCACATAAACCCTTGTTACTTAAATACTCGAGTGAACAAAGTGGATGTCTGAAGGGACAGGCACAACCATGTACGCTGGCTACATGTCTGTGGGATTCTGGGAGTTGTAGTCCCCAAACAGGCTTTTTGAAGCTCTGCCTGTACCTTATCATATCATAAAGCAGAAATGGGAAGATTTTGAGATTTTGGGCTTTGCTTGCTTTTTAAACCAGAAACCAAAAGTTCAGTCCACCAGATACAAGTGCAGAATAATAGTGGAAAAGGTGGAGCTAATGGCTTACACAGCAGGCCTTGTTTCTGAATTACTGAAGAGGAGGAATTCTTGTACTAAACTCTAAAACTGGCTGCAAAGATTTGGTCAAAGGCAACCAGTTCATATTCTACCATTACAGAAAGGCTCAGAGAGACAGGATTATTAGTATAACATTAACCATTATATACAATGGGAACGTCAGGCATTCCAGTGGACTTCTGTTTCTTCTGTATGTTTGGGTTTTGTATTGGTGTTTGTTTTTTAAAAAAAACCACCACTTTTTATGATAAATGTTTCCTTTTTTTAATGGCTTCTCAGTGGCCTTTAAATATGTCAAGCCATATAGTCCAACACTAATCAACTTTGTGGGTCTCTTGATATTCTAATACTATCTGTTCTTCCTGTAGCTTTCCTTGATGCTTGTATTCTGTGCTATAGAAGTATTACATGGGGATATTCATGATCCAATCCTTCCTCCCTCCCTCTTAAAAGAAACACTTTTTGTAAGACACAGACTCTGGTTTCTTAATTTAAAGTAGCGTGTTTATAATCTTTCTTCATTGTCTTTCCGATCTTTATAACATGCCTCCCATCAATATGCTACAAATATATGACAGCGTAGTTTGTAAAACTGAGCTTTAAAATAGTTACAAGTATTTACTGTGTATTCAGTTGAACTGTGAGATCACTTCTTTAAAAAAAATTAGTTTTAAAACAGTCAGATTCATAGTTAGAATCACAGTCAGTTGGAAATATATATTTCTAACAAAAAAAGGAAGAAAGAAAGAGAAGAAAAGGAGCTAAAAGTAAAACACCATACTAACACGCTAAACTAAAACACTGAATGCTGACTGACTAAAACACAGATCACTAGCTTACTAAGACTCAAACAGGTTCTGGTCCCCCAAGTCAAATTGTAATGAAAGAAAAATAGATTGAAAAGGGAAAAAGATGTTATTCTACTATTACAAACTCAACTAAGTGCAGTTGTCCCTCCACATTTGCAGGTTTGACTCTGGCAAATTTGATTATTTGTGCTCGTTCTCCTCTTCCCGTTCCCTTGCATTTTCCTGGCACTGAGAACTTGCAGGAAGGCAAAAGATAAGGCAGTAGTGAGGGGAGAAGCATGTGTGTTTTCCCTCACTCCTCTGGAGCTCTCCCCTCCCATTGCTTTGCCTGTGCACTGAGGCAAAAGGTAAGGCAATGGCGGGGGGGCAGGGCGGGGAGGATGCACACGTGTGCTTTCTTTCACTCCTCTGGAGTTCTCCCCTCCCCTACTGTTGCCTCTGTCTGGCACTAAGAACTCACTCCAAGGCAAAACATAAGGCAGTGGGGAAGGGAGACATGGGGATGTATGCTTTCCTTTGCTCCTCCAGAACTCTCCCCTCCCATTGCTTTGCATCTGCCTTGGTGCTGAGAACTCGCTTATTGGGGGTGGGGAGGGAGATGCGCACACGCTTTCCTTGTGCTCTCCGGAGCTCTGAGAAAGGACTGAGAAAGTCCTTTGCCTCTGCTGCAGCGCTAACAACTTGGGCCAAGGCGGAAGAGCTTGGCAATCAGGGCTTGGCGAACAAGTGAGGCTAACAGGGGTGTTTACATGGGGAGTTTGAGGGGGGAGACCCAGGAATTTTTTTAATTGACTGTCTAAATTGTTGAATATGGGTAGTGAGGAATTTGTTGCAGTCAGCTGCAACAGTTGTGCTGTGTTTGTTTTCTTGCTGGAGGATGTGGTTGGGTACGCTTGCAGCAAGGGCAAGTTGGTGGCCCTGTTGGAAGAGAAGGTCCATCAGCTGGAGGCCTGTGTTTCTAATCTTTAGATTATTAGGGAGGATGAAGATTTCTTGGATAGAGCAGTGAGGACCTTCTCAAATACAGACTGACATATGGGAAACATCACTGAGGAGGAAGCCTGTTCCCAATCACAGGAGCTAGACAGTTGGAGGAATGTTACATGTAGAAGTAGACGGGCCAGGACTCAAACAGAGTTTAGAGCTACAGAATCGATTCCAGTCTCTCTCCCTTATTAATGAGGGAATGGAACAGCACCGAGAGCGACAATGTCAGCCTGAAGAGAATGTCCAGGCCACCTTAGAAGAATCTGTACATTGAGTAACCCCTGCCAAACCTCAGGGGAGACTAGTTGTTGTGGTTGGGAAATCCTTGCTAAGAGGGACAGAAGCAATAATTTGCAAACATAACAGAATGAATTGTGAGGTATGCTATCTCCCTGGGGCCAAAATTTGTGAAGTAACAGAGAGGCTGACAAGACAAGTCCACTAACCGCTACCCCTTTTGGATCACATGGGAACCAGTGACACTAAAAGGCACAACATCCAAGATATCACAAAGGATTATAAGGTTATGGGTATGAAGTTGAAGGGCCTTGGTGCACAGGTTGTAATTTCATCTCCCCTCCCTTTTGAAGGATGTGGCCCATGAAGGGAGAAAAGAATAGTGGAGGCGAACAACTGGTTCCGCACATAGTGCCGCTGGGAACGATTTAGGTTTTTGGACCATGGTCTGCATTTTCACAAAGATATTCTTCTGGCAATGGATGAGGTACACTTTGTACACCATGGATCTGGAAGAAATCCCCCTCCCCCGTGTTAGCTATTATAAAAGAAATATTATATTATAAAAGAAATGCCTTCATCATCATGTCTGGTCTGGCCATGATGTCTTCTCTGCCTGTTTCTGCACTACACTGCTGCTGGCTGGAATTCCGTGGTCAGGAATAGTGAAAGGGAAAGGAGTTCAGGAGGCATGGGAGTTCCTTAAAAAGGAGATACTGAAGGCACAGTCTAAAACAGTGCCATTAAGGAGGAAAAATGGAAGGCATCTGAAGAAACCAGAATGGTTGACTAAAGAACTCTCAGCTGAGCTAAGAGTTAAGAGAAACATGTATAGGAAATGGAAGAAGGGGGAAACCACCAAAGAAGAATTTAAGCAAGTAGCTAGGAGATGTAGGGAGGAAGTCAGAAAGGCTAAAGCACAGAACGAGCTTAGGCTGGCCAGAGACATTAAAAACAATAAAAAGGGTTTTTTTAAATATGTCCGCAGCAAAAGGAAAAAGAAGGAGACAGTAGGGTCGCTACGCAGAGAAGATGGCGAATTACTCACAGGGGGGAGAGAAAAGGCAGAGCTACTTAACACCTTCTTTGCCTCCGTTTTTTCCCAGAAGGATACAAGCACTCAACCTGGCGGTTGGGGAGCAGGGGAGGAAGCAGAGGAAATGAGGCACATAATAAGTAGAGAGGTGGTACAGGAATACCTGGCCGCATTGGATGAATTCAAGTCTCCAGGGCCAGATGAATTGCATCCTAGGATATTAAAAGAGCTGGCAGAGGTCATTTCGGAACCGCTTGGTATAATTTTTGAGAAATCTTGGAGGACAGGAGAAGTTCCAGCAGATTGGAGGAGAGCAAATGTTATCCCCATCTTCAAGAAGGGAAAAAAAGAGGACCCAAATAATTATCGCCCAGTCAGCCTGACATCAGTACCCGGAAAGATCCTGGAGCAGATCATTAAGCAGTCAGTTTCTAATCATTTAGAAAGCAAGGCAGTAATCACGAGAAGTCAACATGGATTTCTCAAAAATAAGTCATGCCAGACTAATCTTATCTCTTTTTATGATAGAGTTACTAGCTTGATAGATGAAGGGAGTGCTGTGGATGTAGCATATCTCGATTTCAGTAAGGCCTTTGACAAAGTTCCCCATGACATTCTTGCAACGAAGCTAGTAAAATGTGGGCTGGACAGGGCTACTGTTAGTTGGATTTGTAATTGGTTGACCGACCGAACCCAAAGGGTGATCACGAATGGCTGCTTTTCGTCCTGGAGAGAAGTGGCTAGTGGGGTGCCACAGGGTTCTGTCCTAGGCCCAGTGCTGTTCAATATTTTTATCAATGACTTGGATGAAGGAATAGAGGGCATGCTGTTCAAATTTGCAGATGACACCAAATTGGGAGGGGTTGCTAATACGCCAGAGGACAGGATCAAAATTCAAAATGACCTGGATAGATTGGAGAGCTGGGCCAGGGCGAACAAAATGAAATTCAACAGAGAGAAATGTAAGGTCCTACACTTAGGCAGAAATAATGGAATACAGAAATATAGGATGGGGGACACGTGGCTGGATAGCAGTACGTGTGAAAGGGATCTAGGAGTCTTCATAGACCACAAGCTGAACATGAGTCAGCAGTGTAATGCGGCAGCCAAGAAAGCCAATGCAATTCTCGGCTGCATCAATAGGAGTCTGGTGTCTAGATCGAGGGAGGTACTGGTACCACTCTACTCTGCTTTGGTTAGACCTCATCTTGAATACTGTGTCCAGTTCTGGGCACCCCAATTCAAGAAGGATATTGACAAGCTGGAGCAAGTCCAGAGGAGGGCGACCAAAATGGTGGAGGGCCTGGAAGCCATGCCCTATGAGGATAGACTTAGAGAGCTGGGTATGTTTAGTCTGCAGAAGAGGAGGTTAAGAGGGGACATGATAGCCATGTTTAAATATTTGAAGGGATGCCACGTAGAGGAAGGAGGGGACTTGTTTTCTGCTGCTCCAGAGACTAGGACAAGGAGCAATGGATTCAAGCTGCAGGAAAGGAGATTCCACCTGAACCTCAGGAAGAACTTCCTGACAGTCAGGGCTGTCCGGCAGTGGAATCTGTTGCCTCGGAGTGTAGTGGAGTCTCCTTCCTTGGAGGTTTTCAAGCAGAGGCTTGATGGCCATCTATCGGGATTGATCTGAGGGTGTTCCTGCATGGCAGGGGGTTGGACTGGATGGCCCCTGTGGTCTCTTCCAACTCTGAATTTCTATGATTCTATGATACACTGTTATAGTGCTATTATTCCACTTTCAGCATCCTATGGAATCCCGGGGTTTGCAGTTTAGGGAGAGGCATTTATTTATTTATTCATTTATTTATTTATAAGAAAAGGGAAAGAAAAAACAATACAAATCTGTTGCATTAAAAAAAGACAAGTGATTGGAAAAAAACAATGTTTCACATAGTAAAAAAGAAAAAACAGAGGGGTAATACATAAGAAAAGAGGCAAACAATAGAAGAAAATGTGGTTATTGACTTCCTTTTGCTATCAGCCAAGAACAATGTTCACATACATTTTTTCTTTTTATTCTAAACTCCCTAGTTATTTTTAATTGAGATGTAGTCCATAGTTTGAATTCACCCTTTTTTCCCCCTGTAGATCCTTACATAACGTTTCTACCTTAAGTATCTAAACACATTTTACACAATGTAAGGAAGTAATTGCACCAAACTTGGGATCTATATACATTTGGCTTCTCCATATTCAAAATATATTTTGTGGCTTATAGAATCAATAATTATGTAAAGATGTTTGGAATATATACTTTCCTATACATTTTGCTTATAATGTTAAATCTTAACACCCCATCTCTTGTTTTTGTATGTTATCATGGGTTTCCAATCTTCTTCCAATTTGTTAATTTGTTTTCTGTCTATGTGATGGGTATGTAAGTCATAGTCTTTCATTTCTATTATTATTAGTAACTGTTGGTCTATATCTGGAGTATTTTATGTTTTCCAGATTTTTGCAAAGTTAACTCTCACTACTGTAACATGTACAGCAAGATTCTTTTTTTTTTTTTTTTTTGGAGAAAATTTTTATCAGACATAAAGGTCATGTTTAACAAAAAGAATTCTGGACGTAAGGGAAATGTAATTTGAAATATCTCCTTTCTGACATCATATACTTTTGTCCAGAATTTCTTTGTCACTGTACAAGTCCACCAATGATGATAGTGGGAACCTGTCTTTTCTTGACATTTCCAACATCTGTTATTCCCAGTCCAATAAATGTTGTCTATTTTTTCTGGAGAGAGATGATATCTATACATTATTTTTAGGAAGTTTTCTTTCAAATCTTGCAAACAGGTAAATTGATTTGTATTTTTCCAGGTGTTTTCCCAATTTTCTAATGGTATTTCATGTTGCAAATATTTCGCCCAGCTCACCATGGTATCTTTTACAATTTTGTCTTCTAAATGGCAGGTTAAAAGATATTTACAGAAATGGGAAATTTTTTGTTTTGTTTTTGTAAAAATTGTTGTTTCCAATTCATTGTAATTTTCTGATGTGTAAAGCCTTCTAATTTTAAGTCCATTTTTAATTGTTCCTTTAATTGTAAATAGGGGAACCAATTTAGTTTAAAACCCTCTCTTTGCAGCTCTTCTCAAGTTTTTGTCCTAATCTCATCCTTAAGATTTTGTACTATCAAGTTTTTATATCTAATCCAGTCCTCTTCACCATCAACCCATTTATCAAAAAAGTCTTCTTGTGGTGATATCCAACCTGGTATTTTATTATAGGCCTTTTTCTTGATGTCAGTCCATATTTTTAGCAGGGCTTTTCTAACAGAAATCTCTATCTATTTTCTTATTTCTCTATTTTTTCCTCTATTTTCTAACAAAAATCTCTATCTGTCTTTGCCTTCCTGTACCATAGGTATGCGAGGAATCCAAACAGTAAAGTTGAACCTTCTAATGTTAGTATTCTCTTGTCTTTTAAAGTAATCCAGTCTTGGATCCATGTTAATCCATTAGCATAATAATAGAGGTTTAGCTTGGGAAGATTACAGCCTCCTCTTGTTTTTTGCTCTGTTAATAATTTCCATTTAATCCTTGGCTTTTTTCCTGCCGATATGAATTTAGTCAGCTCCTTCCACCACAGTTGAAAGGCTTATCATTGGTGATAATTGGTAGGTTTTGGAATAAAAAATCAAGTTATGGTAAGATGTTCATTTTAATTGTTGCCATTCGACCAAGCAGGGATAAATGAAGATTGGGCCTTTTTTTTCTTTTCTTCAAATCACTGGTTTTCTCTCCAGATTTTGTTGTAATTATTGTCAAATAGGTCTTTATTACTTTCCGTATTCCATAGGCCCAAATATTTTATCTTTTTCTTGATCTTAAATCCTGTGATCTTAGTCAGCTCCTCTTTCTCCATCTTTTCCATGTTTTTTTGTTAAGATATATGATTTTTCTTTGTTAATTTTTAACCATGCTATTTCTCCAAATGTCTTTAATTCCTTCAACAATTTACTGACTCCCATGATTGAGTTTTTGGGAAAAAAAAAAAAAAAGACAAGATCATCAGTGAAGGCTTTGAGCTTATACTGCTGGTCTTTGATTTTGATCCCTCTTATATTAGGGTCAACTCGGATTTTTTTGTTTAGCACTTCAAGAACCATTATAAACAAGAGGGAAGAAAGCAGGCATCCCTGCCTAGTTACCTTGTTTATATTCAAATAATTTGTTAAATCACCATTGATGATGTTTGCCTTCTGGTCTTTGTAGATCTCTTCTATATATTTCAAAAAGTTATTTCCACAATCCATTCTTTGTACTGTTTCTAACATGAAGACCTATCTCACTTTGTTGAATGCTTTTTTGGCATCGATAAACAAAATGGCCAGTTTTTTCTCATTTCTTTTTTCAAAATGTTCAATAGCATTTATCAAGGTCCTGGTGTTTTGCAATTGTCGATTAGGCAGGAAGTCATTTTGATTGGAGTGTATCTGTGATTGAAGAACCTTTTTAATCTCTCGGCTTGTATGGAAGTGAAGATTTTGTAGTCAGTATTCAGTAGAGATATCAGTCTGTAATTTTCTGGTTTCATATGTTCTTTTCCTTCCTTTGGGATTAATGTAATATTTGCATTTAGCCAAGTTTCCAGTAAACTCTCCGACCTAATCAACAGTGGAGTCAATAGTTCTTGTTCAAAAACTTTATAGAAGCTAGCTATGAATGCTTCCGGGCCGGGGCTTTTGCTGTTTTCAATTTTCTGATTGCCTCAGAAATTTCTAATGCTGTGAATGGAGTGTTTAAAGTTTTCTTGTGGTCTTACGATATTGTAGTAATTTTTTGTTTTTCAAGATATGACATTAGTTTTTTATGTTCCCTCTCTTGTGATGAGTCCTTCTTATATAATTGGGCATAATATTTATAAAAGATTTTTCTAATTTGCTTCTGATCTCTACTTGTCCTTTTCTGATCTTGAGTACCAATTTTTTCTCTCTTTCTTTCCTCAGTTTGAACGCCAGCCATTTACCTGATTTGTTTGATTGTTCAAAGTGCCTTAGATGACAATATTTCATTCCTTTTTCAATTTCTTCCATATTTTTTGTGGCTATTTGATCTCTCAGGAGTTTAACTTCCACTCTCAGCTTGTGAGTTAAAATATTATTCCGCAGTTCTTTCTTTGTCTTTTAAACTTTCCAACAAACTTTGAGTACGTTATTCTTTCTTTTTTTCTCCTCAAGGCTCCTGCTTTGATCAAATGTCCTCTTATTACCGCTTTCCCAGCAACTCAAGCTGTTTTCTTTGGGACATCACCCATAGTGTTTTCTTCAAAACAGTTTTGAATAACATTCTTCAAAATTTTAACCTGGTTTTCATCTTTAAGTAAGTTGTCATTTAGCTTCCAGTTAAATTCTTTTTCTCATTCTTGTTCAAGAAAGAGGAGAATTGGATTGTGATCGGACACAGTTCTTGGAAGAATTTCCATATCTTTGATTTATGTGTGTAATATTTTGGATATTAAAAATAAATCGATTCTTGACATTGAGTTGTGACTATCAGACATTGAGTTGTGACTGTTAGAGTGAACTTGAGATTGGCCAAAGAAAGAAATCAACCCAGAGACATAGAGATATAGCTTTTTTCTGCCTCATGTTTAAATGTCCGTACACCTATTAATGCAAGTTCATCCATCATTGCAAAAAAGTTCTGCGGTTGTTTTCCTTGATTTTTCTTCATGCATTTATCTGAGGCTCTATCTTCTTAGTGAGTTTAAGACGCCATTTATGTCACCAAGGACCAAAATGTTATCATGATGTTTTTCATTGGTAAATTTAGTACTTTCTTTTTTGACCTTGGTGTAGAATTTTTCTTTATTTTCAGTTGGGGAATATATTCCCACTACTAATAGTGAGAGACCTTGTAAGTTTACTTCCAAACTTAAGTAATGTCCAGCAGGGTCTGAAAAGACTTCTTGTGCTGCATACTTATTGTTGATATAGATTACAAATCCTCTCTTCTTTTTTCTTGTAGGTTGCTGTAAAACAGTTTCCTAGTTTTGGATTTTCCAGGTATTTTGTATCTGTTTGGGAGATATGTATTTCTTATAAGCAAATTATGTCCAGTTTTGCTTTTTCAAGATAATGGCATACATGACGTTGTTTGTATTGAGAATTCAATCCTTTAATGTTCCATGATAAGATTTTTGAAGCCATTCTAGCAATTTTGATTTGTGGATGTTCAGATTAGTCAGCTAATTTTGGCTTTTCTTCTGTGCAGTCCGTTTCACTTTCTGGTTGGCATTCTCCTTCTTCCGTTTCAAGGCCTTCTAAAGATTCCAATGCCACGAGGTCCAGTTTGCCTCCTTCAACTCTTCTGATAAGATCCTCTTGCAGTTCTTCTCTGATCAGTAGATTTCCATCTTCTTTCGTGGTCTTTCTTTCTAGTCTCGCCAGTTCTCTCTTCAGCTTTTCCCATATGTCTTTTGCCTTTTCAGTGGTGTTGATCCTGTATTTTTTTTTGCTTGTAGCTGAAGAATATCCCCTCTGTCTTATTCCATGTGTAGCTTATATTGTTCTTTAGGAGTAGTTGAGTGAGGAATCTATATTCTTGTCTTCTTTTCAAAATATGGGCAGGTATATATTTGTAAATTTTTATTTCCTGAAAGTCTATAACTAATTTGTCTTTGTAGCTTTTCTGAAGGATAATGTCTTTAGTTCTTGAATTTGTAAAGCAATGTCTCTGGGTTGATTTCTTTCTTTGGCCAATCTCAAGTTCACTCTAAAGATTTTATCTATACTTGTGTGTAATCCTTCTTCCGTGAGATGTGTATATTCTATCAATGAGGTTAGTATCTTGTTGTAGGTAGTCTCATGTTCCCTCTCAGGAACGCTTCTGAGTTTTAAACATCTCTCTCAATATCTCATTTCCATCTTATTTCTTCAATAGATTGTTTTTCTTTAATCTGTTGTGTCGCCTCTTCTGTTTGTTTTGTTCTTTCTTGCGGAGTCTCAATGTCAGTTTTCATTGTAATCACCTCTTTAGATATTTGGTCAATCTTTTTTCCTAGAGCGTCTATTTCTCTTCTAATTTCTCTTTTAATTTCTCTCCTTGTTTCTTTCAATTCTTGTCTTATCTCTTGATGTATTTCAACTTTGGATCTTCATAATTCCTCCAAAATTAAGCTTGTGTCCAGTGAAGTAGTAGCCATTTCCAAAGATGATCTTCTTGCTTGCTGAGTTACTGTTTCAACCAAAGTCTGTTTGGCAGTTGTTTTCCTGGTTCTTGATGCCATTTTTATCAAGTTAAACAATTAATTACAGTGTATCCTACTTTGTAGACAATAGAAGGCACTATTAAACCACGGAAAGTTTTTTCCCTTCTTCTCTAAAGGAGAGGAGAGAAAAGCAAAAAGTAAACAATCTACAAAAATGAAAACAAAGTAGTTTTGATTTTTCATTCTCAGCTGGTCTCTCTCTAGTTGGTCTCTCTCTAGTTGGTCTCTCTCTAGTAGGTACGCTTTAATTAGAGGCTTGAGAAAAAAGAAACAAGAGAATAACAGTTAATAAAAGAGAGAGAAAAAATTCCTATTTTCTTATTTCCACTTTAAAATGACTTGTCTAAGAAATTTTTAGATGAACTATTAAGCTAAGTTATCATGTGTATGTTATACTATACATTAATGTAGTATAATATTTATACTATTTATAACTATGAGTTACTGTAAATTGCTATAATATACAGTATATAATATATAGCTGAAGTTAATTTTATGAGTCAGACAAATAGTGTTTTAAATATGTAATGAGATTATGTCTAAGTAATCAGAGAGAGAGTTAAAAAAGAATCAGTAATTTATACTAATAGTAAATTGTGATGGGGTAGGCTTGTCCAACTACTTAATACCTTTTATAAACAATCAAATTTATACTGAATTAATTAGTGAATAAGACTAAATAGTACTGAGTATTTGTATTTGATATCTAATAGACAATTAATGTATTAATATATTAATAAACATATAATAAGACTGTTGATGAATTGATGCTCATATAAGTCAGTTAATTGATATTTAAATAACAATTGCTTGATTGTATCTCTTCTTTTCTTGTCTTGATCTTCTTTCTCTTGCCTTGATCTTCTTTGTTTTACTTAGTCTATTGTTGAAGAGTTTCTATAAACCAGATAATCCAATGTCATTAATGTTTACTGAGTCAAAATTCAAAATATATGTTTACCTTTGTCTGTTTGGTTTAGTCCAGTCCTTATTTGAAGTCTTAGGTCTTAATTCCAAAATGTCTCTAAATATCCCCAAATAGCTTCAATGTTTATATGTAAATATGAGTCCCCCAGCATAGGTCTGTCTGTCTGTCAAAGTCTGCCCAATCCCCAAAATGTATATTAATCCAGCAATAGTCTAACTGTAGTCTGGTGGGGAAGGGAGGAAAAAAAAATAGTATAAGCAAAACTCAACGTGCTTTAAAGCATAGTCCTGCAGTCTGTCTAAGTCCACTTAACTCCAGAGCGAATATAACCAAGGATGATGGGGTGATTGTTGAAAAGAAAAAAATTCCTTTAGCTACCTTAAGTTGAAGTTTCTAAAAAGACAGCGATTCTAGTGAGAAGCGAAAGCACGTTTGTCAGCTATGTCCACTATGGAGAAGTTCAACGTCCGTGTTACTGTCCGCGCTTGTGGGTTCAGGTCTTGAAAAAGTTGGGGTTATATCCTCGTTCAAAGTTTCAGGCAAATTTGACATTTCAAAAAAAAAAATTGTGTCTTTGACTGGGTATGTGGATTTTTGAAAAGTCTTAGGCATCACTTGGTTGAAAAATCTATGACAAACATTGAGCGGTTGTGGCGGTTCTTCAACTCCGTCACCTCTGTCCTCTCGCCTTCCCAGTGTGGTACACACCTCAGGCTTGCGGACTGGCGGATTCGGGTCCCTGGCGAACCCCCTCTGGATCCTTTCCCCAGAAGAGTAACTTGTCCAGGATATAATGGTTGATGATCTCAGATTGCGAGCTTCATTATATATATATATATAAAAAAAGTCCTGGAATAAGCACTCGTGGCAGCTACCTAACTAGTGACAGTGATTGTCCTAGGTGGCCGTCCACTCCACCATTAAGACCGTAGAGGAGAGGCATTTAGAATTCTCAGGCAGAGAGCTCTTTGGCCTTAGTAAACTACAAACCCCAGAACTCCACAGGATGATGAAAGTAGAATAATAGCACTATAACTGTGTAGGGTGGAAATGGCCTTTGATCTAGATGTACAATGTTATTTTCTTATGGAAAGCAGAGGAACTCTTTTTTTAGGGTGAGCTTGGTGATTTAGATCAGCTGTACATTTCCTTGCTATTAGGTTGGTTCAGTAATTACCACTACATCTGGAATGTACTACACTGGTGTGTGTACTCCTTGCAGTGATATTCCTACAGGCATACTTTTCAGAATTGTTTCACCCTTTTTTCCCCTTGAAATTTGGGAAACTTAATCTTTGAATGAGTATAGCCTGTTTATAGTGTAAGGCTGTTGCTGTGGTGTACCTTTGAGTCATTTCCGACTTATGGTCACTCTAAGGTGACCCTATCATGGGGTTTTCTGGGGCTGAGACTGTGTGATGTGACCAAGGTCACCCAGGGGATTTCCATGGCTGAGTAGGGAACTGAAGCTTGTTCTCCAGGATTGTAGTCCAGCGCTCAAACCACTACACCATGAATAAATAGACAGATGGAAAAATAAATAGATGGACAGACAGATTTTACAAGAGATAACTGAGGTGTCTCCTCAACCTCAATGTGTAGAACATTTTAAACTCATTTTAAATTGTGACAAGCCTGTGACTTCTGTTTGGCTTGACAGAAAAATGGCTCATCTTTGAGGTGTTGAAATTTTGGCTGGTGAAGAGTTCCTTGAAACCACTTTCAGTTGGAGTCTTAAACTGGTTGTAAAATAATAGAACGAATGCTTTGCAGCTTGACATTCAATTGTGGTTCAAGCTCAGCTCTTAATGCTAGTGCTGTGCATTCATACACTTCTGTAAGAGCAGGCCTGCTCCCCGGGGAATGTAAACTTCCCCTGATAAAAAGCATTTTCTTTGTGTAATTAGTGTTCTTTTTGGTAATAAGAATCCACTGGGGCTCCAGCAGATTCTTCCAAGTAAACCAAGCCTTTGATGATATAGTTAGAAGACTTAAGTATCCCCCTAAGTCTTAGGCATTACTTGGTTGAAAAATCTATGACAAACATTGAGCGGTCGTGGCGGTATGGAGTACATATCTAGCCAGGATTGTTAGTTTTCAAAATATAGTTCCCAGAGTTCACCAGCCATTGGTTAATATCTGAATCAATGTGCATTTTATGACATATTCTTGGGACCTGTCTGAAGGACTGTTTTTGACCCTGGAGGCCAAATTATAATTTTTGGGGGGTCACATTTTTTAATTAATTTTATTAAAACTACAAAAGAAGAAAAACATCATATAAAATAAAACAATATAGAGAAAAAATAAAAAATACAAAACAGTATGTTACTAAACATTCAAGTATTAACAGAACACAAACATAAGGGGGAAAAAAACCTACAAAATTTATCTAATGAAGAAGAAATACCTAAACATCAAACACTCTACTTTAAACTTCCCACTCCCTGCATCATGGTTGCTGGCCGATGAGATACATTGCCTTGAAGGTATATTTAACTGAAGAACAGGTGAGCATCTCTTGTTCACTGGGTCATTTCTAGGCCATCAACCCATGTACTCAGATATTATCACTGAGGTCTTGAAAAATGATCGTATCACAAATTTTCAAGCTTGCCACTGAGAACTCATTAGATGCTTCAAAGGAATCCAGCTTTAGAAACTGGTCTTGAGGATGGTGGACAGATTGCATGATGTGAAGCCTAGATTTAGAAGAATCCAGGGGATCCTGCCTCATTTTTTTTAAAAAAAAATCTAGCCTTCATGGTTTGCAAAGAAAGATATTGAACACAATAGCAAATACTTACCTCTTATCAAGTTGCCTTTTGTCCAATTGTAGGACCAGACTAGTTATTACCCATCTAAAGGCAGTGGAAAGAAGCTGGTTTTGTTGATAGTAATAGCACGAGAGCTGTAATTTCTGTTTGTTGGTTTTTTAAATTCTGAATCTGTCGTAGCAAAACCATGATTTTCCTTTTTGGCTTTGCTGCTGGGCTCTTCCTCCATCTGAAGAGGTTCCATGGTAATAGCTAACTGCCTGATAAGTACACAACAATGTTGAAAGAGCCCTGCAGACCAGCTGAAACCAGTGGCCCTTTCACACTGTACCATTATAGTGTTATGATTCTACTTTAACTGTCATAGTTCAGTCCTGTGAAATCCTGGATTCTGGAATTTATGGAGGGATATGTGGAAGGGACTTGAAGGCACACAGCAACAATCTAGAATTCTCATCCAGGGAGTTCTAGTGTTTTCACTAAACTACAAATCCCTGGATTCCATAGATTGTTTCCATGGCAGTTAAAAGGGAATATAGCACTATAATCATGATGTATGAATGAGCTGTCAGAGTGCATGTCTCCCACTTGGAAAGGAAGTGTGCCAAGATATACCTCTGCAACTGGGGGAAACAGGCTGACCACACAGAGCATGCAGCACTGGCAGAATGGTTCTGCCTTTTGTTCTACCTGAAGGCAGGGATTTCTCAGACTAAGTAATTCCAGAAGATCCCCACTACTCTCTCTCTCTCTTTGGAGGATTTTTACTTTGGATGCCAAGAATCTACACATATCAGATGGCAGCAGGCTGCTGTGAGCCTGGGATGGGCCTTAATGCCTTTTACAGTGTCAGCTGTTTTCTATGAGTGCCCAAAGTAACATCCAGCAGTGCCATCCTTTCCAAGGGGACTCTTCTGTCTACTTCTCTGTCCCAAAGCCACCTCCTTTTCCTTTTACAGAATTCCTCTCATTCTACCTTTTGCTGGCAGCCCTTGGGCCTTCTTTGTGTGAAGGCCTCTTAGCTAAGTTACAAACACCTGCCTCTGGGAAACAGCTGGTCAGAATGACGGCACAGAAGAACAGCTTATGATGCTGATCATCTTCATTTAGAGAGACCTCCTTTGTCAAATTGCTCACAGAAGGTCAGGGTATTTGGAAGCAGAGGAATTGCAAATCCCAGCTTAATGTGGATCACCGGATCTTGTTTAAGGGCATTAGGGGGCTGCCCAGAGTATCTGCCTTTAATGTATAGGAGAAGCAATTTTCCATTTGCCTTTTCTTCCCCTCACAGAAAAGATCCTTTTGATGGAAGATTGAATCACCAATGCCAGTTCTGCTGTTGGCACCAGAATGACTAGGCCATCCATAGAAAAATGCTTCATTGTTGGGTGCCTCGTGACTCCTTTTCTCAAAAAGCAAGCATGCAGTGTAGGGGAGATGGAAAGGGATCCTTTCAAGAGGGCAGGTTCCTTTAGGGCAGTAGTCTAAGGTCACTGCAGCAAGGTGAACACATAGGAAAACATCCAACCCTGTGCAAGGTCTCTTGAATCTATTGAGAAGGGGCAACAGAAAGAGACATTCTTCCACATCCTTGTTCCTGATGAGTGCCTTGCCTCAAAAGACATATCCAACACTTTCTCAGTGCCAGTTCTTGCAACTACTTCAGTGGCAAAATGCACTACGTTGTATTTGTAAAGGGTAGCTGAGCTGCCTTTGTAACCTCTGTGTGGCTACTGGATGCAGTCAACTTGTATTGCCTCAGATGAACAAATACACAGAAGTGGCTTAGTGTAGCTGCAGCATCTGGACAGCTTTTAGTGCTGTGGATTTACTCATTGTGAGATTTATTTCCTCCATACAGTGTTAAGGTTGTAGCATTTTGTTGGGGAAAGCAATAAACAGGTCAACTGAGATCCTGCATCAGGAGATGTATTTGTATCACTTATCTATATCTCCATAGTTCTGGCCATTTCCACACAACATTGTTACAGTGCTACTATTCCACTTTCAACTTGCTGTGGAATTCTGGGGTTTGTGGTTTACTGAGGCCAAAGAGCTCTCTTACTGAGAATTCTAAATTCCCCTCTCTAAACTGCAAACCCCAAGATTCCATAGGATGTTGAAAGTGGAATAATAGCATTATAACAGTGTAGTGTGGAAATGACCTCTGTCTCCCAATGTTACCTCCAAAAACCCACATTGAAAGTAGTGCTGCTCTTTCAACACGCCCATTTTCATGTTGTTAGAAAGCAGGGGGATCATCAGAGACACATCCAGCTATTTTCCTATCCTAAGACATGTTGGAACAGGCATCGTCAGGGAGGTCTCTGCAGATGTCGTCCTTGCACAGCATCCAGTTACGTAAAGATAACTGGACATGTCCCGACTCATGCCTCTGCTCCCTGACAACAAAGAATTGGCCATGTTGGAGGCCTGGACTTGCTTTTGTCATTGTACAGTTGGAACAGAATTCCAACCTCTGCAGTGACCCCCAAAAATGAGTTATGATGGCGTACAAGTTCCTAATTTGCAAATTCAGCTCTTACATTAAAGTTCTAAAACCAGTTAGTGTGGTAGCTATGCAAAAACTAGGGTAGGGTAAAGTTTCTAGGACCAGAATCTGGTCTTCCAGGATGAGGTATCAGAACTGGACACATGGCGCTGTTACTTGGCTACAGTGCTGTTTCTGGCTTTGCGCAACCTTGTTGATCAAATTGGAATTCTTTCCCGATGAGAAATGTCTAAAGTGGCTTTCCATACTATAATATCTTCTGTTTTAGAACTACAAGTTCCATCATACCTGAACATGTAGGCTAGGACTTTTGGAAACAATATTCCAAAATAGGGTAGAAAAATTACTTATTTGGAAAAACTTAAGGCAACATCACATCTAGGTAAGACAGCCCCATACCCAGATATAATGTTTTATAGAATCATTGACACATTGAAACTTAGGGTTGGAAGGGGCCATAACGGCCATCTAGTCCAGTTCTCCCATGCAGGAATAGATGGCAAAAGCACTCCTGAAAGACCTTTGTTTGAAGACCTCCAAACAGACTGTCCACTACCCTCTGAGGCAGTCTATTCCACTCTCAAACAGTTCTTCCTAACATTTATTGGAATCCCTTTTCTTGTCATTTGAATCTGTTGGTCCATGTGTAGTCTGGATGTGTTTTCTCCAAACTCTGATCCAGAAGATCTGGAAGGCATGAGGTGGGGAAGATTGGGCTTGGTGGAGTTTTATAAAATTAAGCATAGTATGGAAAAAGTGGCCAAAGAAAATAATTTCTTCTTTTCTCATGATAATGTAACTCTAAATATATTATATCGTCTGGGGAGAAGAATATCTCTCAGGAACTCCAGGCAACAAAGAACTCCTTTTCACGTAATATCTCCCTTGTAGCAGGGATAAGGCCTAAAAAAGTCAACAAAGCTCTAAATGACTTGGTGCCAAGAAATCTGGAAGACTACACTCTCTCATATGAGTCTGCCAAAAATTTGAGATCTTTAAGGAGGGCCTGTTGTGTGTCCCAACACCTCATGAAGTTAGATTGGTGGGTACATGTAACAGGGGGCTTATCTATAGCAGCACCTCAGCTGTGGAAAGTTAGGTTGACCCCATCTTTTTTAGCCTTCTGATAGGCAGCCAAAACAGTGTTGTTCCACATGGCATTCAGTCTTTGAAACTGCTGTTTTAACTGTTTCAAAAGAGGATTCTAGAATTGTTCTAGACTGCTTTTAGGAGTTTTTAAAAATTATTTTAATATTTTCAAAATGTTTTTATCTTTTTATTGTTTTAATTGGTTTTTATTTGTTCATAACCTCAGGGTCCTTGCAGAATGGGAGGCAGTACAGAAATATAGTATGGAAATACTTTAAATAAATAAGGAACATATCGTCTTCCAGATGTACTTGGACTGCAACTCTTATTACCCTTTTGCTAGGTTATGGCCAGCCCTGCCATACAGTATGTGCACTGCCCCTGGAGTCCACTGTCAACAAGATTTAGATTCTTTGCCTCAGTTTCCCCCCAAAAGGATAGAAGTACCCAACCTGGGATGTGGGGAGCAGGTGAGGAAGCAAGGGAAATGCAGCACGGAATAGGTAGAGAAGTAGGACAGGAATATCTGGCTAAACTAGATGAATTCAAGTCCCCAGGGCCAGATGAACTACATCCAAGAATATTAAAAGAACTGGCAGAAGTCATTTCTGAACCACTTGCAATAACCTTTCAGAACTCTTGGAGAACAGGAGATGTCCCAGCAGACTGGAGGAGGGCAAATGTCGTCCCCATCTTCAAGAAGGGGAAAAAAGAGGACCTTAATAATTATCGCCTGGTCAGCCTGACATCAGTACTAGGAAAGATCCTAGAGCAGATCATTAAACAGTCAGTTTGTAATTACTTACAAAGCAATGACGTAATCACTAAAAGTCAACGTGGATTTCTCAGAAATAAGTTATGCCAGCCTAATGTTATCTTTTTTTATGATAGGGTTACAAGCTTGATAGATGAAGGGAATGCTGTAGACGTGGCATATCTTGACTTCAGTAAGGTCTTTGACAAAGTTCCCCATGACATTCTTGCAAAGAAGCGAGTAAAATGTGGGCAGGACAGGGCTGCTGTTAGGTGGATTGGTAATTGGTTGATCGAATGAACCCAAAGGGTGCTCACCAATGGCTGCTTTTCATCCTGGAAAGAAGTGACTAGTGGGGTGCCATAGGGTTCTGTCCTGGGCCCAGTGCTGTTCAACATCTTCATCAATGATTTGGGTGAAGGAGTAGAGGGCATGCTGATCAAATTTGCAGATGATACCAAACTGGGAGGGGTTACTAACACACCAGAGCACGGGATCAAATTTCAATACAACCTTGGTAGATTGGAGAGCTGGGCCAAAGCTAACAAAATGAATTTCAACAGAGAGAAATGTAGGGTCCTGCACTTGGACATAAAAAATGAAAGTCACAAGTATAGAATGGGGGACATGTGACTGGATAGCAGTACGTGTGAAAGGGATCTAGGAGTCTTAGTAGATCACAAGCTGAACATGAGTCAGCGGTGTGACGTGGCAGCCAAGAAAGCCAATGTGATTCTTGGTTGCATCAATAGGAGTATAGTGTCTAGACCGAGGAAGGTAATGGCACCACTCTATTCTGCATTGGTTAGGCCTCATTTAGAATACTGTGTCAGTTCTGGGCACCTCAATTCAAGAAGGATATCAACAAGCTGGAACCTGTCCGGGAGGGGTGACCAAAATGGTGAAGGGTCTGGAAGCCATGCCCTATGAAGAACGGCTTAGGGAACTGGGTATGTTTAGTCTGCAGAAGAGAAGGTTAAGAGGGGACATGATAGCCATGTTTAAATATTTGAAGGGATGTCATGTTGAGGAGGGAGCGGGCTTGTTTTCCGCTGCTCCAGAGACTAAGACAAGGAGCAATGGATTCAAGCTGCAGGAAAGGAGATTCCACTTGAACCTCAGGAAGAACTTCCTGACGGTCAGAGCTGTCTGGCAGTGGAATATGCTGCCTTGGAGTGTGGTTGAGTTGCCTTCTTCGGAGCTTTTTAAACAGAGGCTGAATGGCCATCTGTTGGGAATGCTTTGATGTGTGTTCCTGCATAGCAGGGAGCTGGACTGGATGTCCCCTATGGTCTCTTCCAACTTTACGATTCTATGACTACTGTGATGCTGAGTGCAATTGTGCTGTGTGTGTTTGCATATTGGGTGGGGAGAGGGAATATTAAGGAAGAGTCTGCTTTTGAGAGCCTACTCTTGTTTGGCATCTCTTTTGAAAAAGAAGCCTGGATTTGATGCACATTTGGTCTGTTCCAACATGGCTGTTCTGTTATCCTAAGAGGCAGAGGACTTTGAGATCCACCCACAATGCCAGTGTGTCAAAGTTGTTGCAGGACAGGCAAAGATTTCCTATAAGTGGACGGCAAAGGGAAGAAGCAGTGTGGCCAGACAGCCAGCTGCAAGGCTAGCAGGATTGTTATGGCTATGTCTTGTGTATTAGAGAAGGCCACATGCCAGAGCACTGATTGGATCACCCCACTTGTTCCAGGGTGACAAGGTAGCATAAAAAGGCTGATATTTGCCTTGACCAGCTGCCAGTTAGATGCCCTAGCTGGACCTGCCATGCCATTGGCGGTATACTGATTGTAAGGGGAGATGTTGCCTGATTTTTCTCCGTTATCTTCTGTTATTCCTGTTTGTCTAATTGCTGGAATGCCAGCATGTTTTTGCTAAGCCTTATCTTAGAGTGCAGCAATAAATCTAGCCTCTAAGTCTTACTTAATGAATCTCTGGAATTCTTTCTGCTTCACTGGGACCCTCTGCTGTGGCGAAGCCTTGCTTCACAGATAGCACTCTGCTCATGCTCAGAGGAGCCAAATCCTGCCAATCCTGACAGAATTTGGGGAATTACAGTTCAAAGGAGGCCTGTGAAAGGAGGGTAACGTTAGGATCTTTTCACTTGTATATACCCATACTAACTGTAGAAAGGACTCTAAAAATTAAAAGTTAAACAGAGTATTTTATTTGGATTGTTAAAACACACAAGAAATTAGACACTTGCAAGAACCATACAAGGCTGTCCGAAAGTGAGGTGTGAAAGGTGAAAGAGAGAGAGAGAGAGAGATTGAGTGAAAAGGGTGATAGTTACCAATCTTGAAGAAGAAGGTCGAAGCAGAGTGGCTCAGACAATTTCTGAAGGTAGCAAGAATGTACAGAGCTCTGAGCACCACATATTACATCCAAGTACTATAATTGCTGGGGCCAAAACTGGGGTATATACACCCTTTTTCCTACCCTGAAGGAACATGCATGGGCAAAATCATAATGGCTTTCTCATGAGGTTGATGTCAGAGGTCAACTCCCAGCCCATGCCCCTCTACCCACAAGGGAAGGAAGGTGATAGTACTTGAGGAGGAGGAGGCGACAGTGGGAAGTGTCCAGTGCAAATGATCAAGTAGAAATGCTGAGCTGAGCCAAAGCCAAAGTCAAAGTCAAATCCAGAAAGTCCGGAATGCTGAAGGTCCATCCAAATAGGGTCAAAAGAGCTGGAACACAAGGGTCATGAGAGTCTGAGTAGCGATTTGCTATTAGCAAATAGCAAGCCACATCAACAGACTTACTTAGCTGATGAAAACAGGTGTTACTCATCATTGTTCTGTTTTCTCAGTCTCACCAAAATGGCTTTCCTCTGAGCTGCTCTTTTTGTCTCTTCCATTATTGGGAGCTGGGGAGGGCAAGGGTGGATCTAATTCTTCTAAATCGTTGCTGGTCTCTTCTCGCTGTGGCACAGGCTATAACAACTCTGTCTCAGTTTGTCTTTCAGCTGACAGGAGTGTTGGCAAGGTAGTTTGGTATATCACTGGCTCTGTTTCTGGCACAATCAACTGCTCATCAACCTCTGAGTGATCATCTGTCGCAGTTGACAAAGGAGTCCTGAATAGGCTGGTTGTCTTAATTTAAGGTGACAAAACATTGATGGGAGTCATGATAATCTCTTAATTTCTTGGTCAGGTAGGGTGAACAGGGAAGTTTTCTGTAGGATAGGATCACAAGTAGGGTCCCTGATTACTTCACCTGGTCAGTTTACCTTCCGTTGTATTCAGGTGTGCAAGGGGCCTGAGATGTTGAAGGGATTATCACAAACCCATTAGTGTTGGGTTTTCCTACCTAATCCTCTCTGAATTTATGACCTGACCATATCTGAGGTCATCCTGACTTGGCAACATGCTTCCAGCCAACCCACTATCAAACATGTTTTCCAGCCATGAATATGTTCAGTTATGAAAATAGCACATCCTGGAGAGTGAGGGTGTAAGGTGTAGTTACACTTTCTATAAATGCTAATGGGTAACCTGGTGCATCTGTTGTGACATGCCAGGAACCTGTTGGCCAGCACTTGCGTGCATTTATCTCTTTAGAAGATGGTTGCAAGCCTGACTTCTCATCGCTCCAGTTCAATGCTACCTGATAAAATTCCTTTTTTCTCAGCATACTATTTGCCTGGATTAATGCCTGATCTTTTAGCCCCTCTACCTCTGTGGGAGCTGGCTGGTCATAATCTGCATCTAGGGTGGGGGAAAAGCAGGATTTCCATAACTCCTCTGAGATCCTCCATTTTGGAATGAGGCCTTATATCTGCAGTTCTCTCCTAGCTTCTGCTCTGAATCTAAATGTGGAATTCTTCTTGCCTTATGCTGTCCAAGAGGAAGGGCCAAGACCTGCAGCTGGGGTGGAGGGTGTGGAGCATGCACCCACCTAAGTATTTTTGTTGCCTCACTTATCCTGACTCAAAATTTTAAAGCCTTTAGTGGCTTCTTGCCCAGTTCTTTCTTGGGGCATTGTTGAAATCAATGCGAGATAGAAAAATGTTCCACAATGCCAGTGGCATAAGGTGTGTTTCCTAAACCCTCCCCCAGCCCACATACACATGCAGTGCCATGAGATTAAGAAAGCTAAGTATTGGCCTTCCAGGTATTGGCTGGGCTGGGGTTTCCCAACTAATTTTAGTGTTTGCTCATCATTTCATTCATGTCTGCTCCTGCCTGTGGTTAATTGGAAAATTGATTCTTCCCCTCTAAAAAAATGGCACTTCCTAATAATGAGAATTTAATTGCACCCAGGCTTCAGGGGAAGAGACCGTTCTCAGGCCCAGCAGGCCTAAAGAAGCACACTGGGAGACTCAGCAGTTCTAGTCTCCTTAGGCCTATCAGCAATTACTTCTGCAGCCTCAGCAATCCCTTCCATTTTTTATACTGGTGTCTTGGATTCTTTCCTAGAATTTCATTAAAGAAATTAGGACCATGCTGAACATTACAGTTAGCCCATGATAGTTACTTTTAGTACCTTTCCTAATCTGGCCTTATCATGTTAATAAAAAAAATGTTTACCTACTGCAGAGGAGGAATGGATTGTGCCATCTGTTTTGCCTTGTGGTTTCTCACTGGTCATTCTGTGATAGGCACAGATATCAAGCAAGCTGACAGAGAAAAGAGAGAACAATTCTCTCCCAACTGTGTAATGTACTTGATCATGCAGAATTCCCCCCACTTGCCTGCATGAAATCCCTTGTTGTCTGTGGCCAGCATGGTGTAGGGAGAGCCAGTGTGGTGGTGTGGTTTGAGTGTTGTATTTACAACCCTGGAGATGAAAGGTTTGGTTCCCCTCTTGAGGGACAGAAACCTACTAAGTTACCCTGGGCACATCACACACTCCTGTCCCAGAAAACCCTGTGATAGGTTCACCTTCATGTTGCCATAAGTCAGAAATGACTCGAAGGCACACAACAACAACTGTGGCTAACAGTTAAGTTGTTAAATGCAAAGCTGTATTCAGATTGAATGAGCATAATGTTGCATAGCCTTCTCCGGCTTGGTTCTCTCCAGATACGTTTAACTACAGTTCCCATTATCCCTAGCCTGCATGACCACTGGCATGGTCACCTGTTTGCATTACTGGGAGGTGGGAAAGACTTTCACCTGACACTCTGGTGGGGGGCATTAGAGTTTAAATCAGACGTTAGAGTAATGTAGTTCTCCAAAAGTTTTTGGACCGCAACTTCCACTATACCCCACTGTTGGGTTAAGTGGCTAGAGTCAATGGACACTGCAGCTCAACAGCATCTGGACAGCTTCATGGTTTATTGTAAACTAATGGCATGATCCAGCATAAGACAGTTTACCTATCTTCCTGTGCTTGGCAGCAAGTCTGCCCGTATCTCTGCGCAGCATATACTGGAGTGCAGTATTGGTCCTTGCCATTTGCTTCTTTATTAAGAATCTGTTTGCTTGAGAGCGTGGTGGACTTTCTGTCTCTGGAGATCTTTAAACAGAGCATTAGAGTGCTGTAATTCCTACATGGCCGGGGGTTGGAATAGACAGCCCTTATAGCACTTTCCCACTCTAAGATTCTTTTTCTAGCAATCACAGAATCATAGAGATGCGGAGCACTGCATGTAGGTCAGTCCCTTTTGCCATATAGGAATTAGGCAACTAAAGCACTCCTGAAAATGGCCGTCCAACTACTGTTTGAAGACCTCCTAAGAAAGAAGGTCCACCGCCCCCCAAGGCAGTCTATTCCACACCCAAATGGCTTCTCAGTCAAGAAGTTCTTCCTAACATTTAGGCTGAATCTTTTTTCTTGTAATCTGAATATGCTGCTTCTCATTCTAGTCTCCGGAGCAACAGAAAACACGCTAGCTCCATTCTCTCTCTGACATCCCTTCAGTGATTCCAAGATGACTATCATATTACCTCTCAGTCTTCTCTTCTGCAGTCTAAATACACCCAGCCCCCTAAGCCATTCCTCATAGGCCCTGGTTTCTAGATATTTTATTATCATAGTTACTCTTCTGAGTATGTAGATGCTTCCTTTCTTTGTCCTTGTTTCCTCTAAATTTTCTCATTCTTTTCCTACAGATCCTTCATCATTCTCAAAGAAAATGGCACCCATGTAGGATTCACTTTAAGTCAGAGCAAGTGTTCAAGTCAAACAGTTCAAACCATGCAGCCAAGGTAGAGACCTAACAGTCAGCCTGTGGGTGGCATTTGGCTGTCTGTTCATTTTGTGCCCTCTGCTCCTGCTGCTGCTGTTTGATGTTTCAGAAGAAGACAGTTCCTTGAAATTTGCTGCTGTGTGGTAGCAAGAACAATAAAACCCTTCTGAACCAGTATCTTCCCTCTCAGTCTGTAAGGGCTTCAAAACAAGGTGTGTGCTCCCTGCTCACTTTCCATTACAAACTGAAGTGCTCGTTTTTGCTGCTGCATCTTTGAATTCTCATGGGTAGGGAGCAATTCGTTGTTGTGGTCCCTGTGCTCCAACCATGTGGGTTTTTGTGCCTGCGCAGAGATCCATCTTGGAAAGTTGCAGAGCTGAGCAGCTTCATGGTGGCCCTGTGCTCCTCCTCAGTTTCTGCTTATCCACTGACAGAGCAACATGTCTCCATCATTCTACTAAGTACCACTCATTCTTTCCCCCCTTTTCCATGTTGTTTCACCTTCTTTCTGCTCTAAACCTTTCCTTCTTTTTTCTTCTTTCAAGGCTCACCACTCCCAAGAAGTTTCCTTTGTACATAGCCATGCCCCCCCTTACCTCATGCCAGCCTCTATGCCCTTCACCTCTCTTTTCAAAAACTACACCTTGTGCACCAAGAAGGTCATGCTTTCCAGTGGTTGCTCCCAGTGCCTGTACTGCCTGGGCAAGACTTGTATTGTCTCTAAGTGCACCATTTGCTGTGGCTTTGCACTGCAAACCATTAAGAAGAGTACCAAACCCCTCAAGATCTACCACTGGGATCAGTCCCTCCAGGTGGCAACTCCAGTGGCTTCCAACATTCCATTCCACTCGACATCCATTTCCCTGACCAGAACTCTGAAAACAAGGTCTCCTCAGTACAGACCACCATTCAGTGTCAGCCTCTTCAGTGGCCTCCTTGAAACTATCCATCTCAGTATGACTCTGCCATCTATTATGGAGCCAGTAAAGCTGACTACCTCTACTTTGGCATTGGATGCCCAAGGCCCAGGAAATGCACATGGCAAATGTGAAACACAAGGACAAGACAGCTCACTCAAAGAAAGCCCAAAAGTGGCACGTGTCAGCCAACAGCTCGGTTCTGACCAACAAGGATGAGCTGAAACCAAAGAAAGGGCCAAAGCACAGACATCACTCTACAGCCATTGCGGAGGTCTCAGCTCTGAGCCACTCCCCTCCCTGTCAATGGCTTCGCAGCCTTCTCCTACCAAGGAGCTAACTTCTTCAGCCTGGCAGATATCCCTGGCTGTCTCCCCTCGGCCCTGAGAATCACCAGGCAGATGTCACCACTCCCACTCACCCAGGAGGAAACAGTCCTTGTTTGCGCAGGAGATCTCCCAGCTGTCTTACTGGGGTGACAGCCTACTGGCGTGAGGACTCCCCATTTATCTTGGTCCCATCTGGGATCATGCCACTCATAATCTCCATCTTACTGAGACCAGTACCACTGATATTATGATCTATTCCAGTAGTGATATTCCCCATTTCATTACTACCCATTGTTACCCTGCTTGGTGGAGGTCCCTTAGGGGGATTCCCAATGCCTGTCAGATTGTCACTTGTGGGGAAAATTAGCTAAAAGCATAGCTTTAGCAATGCAAAGAGGGCAGGATAATTAGGGATCTTTAACCCAATGTTTACGGGGTCAGGCTCAGTCAGAATCACACAAAAAGGTCCAACAAATGAGTTTATTGAGTAGTAATAGTTCGCACTCACGCAGACACACACACACACACACACACACATACACACATCCAAGGGCTAATAGAAATAAAGAGTGGAAATAAGATAGAGAGATTGTTGAGGGATTTGAAGCTTGGGAAATACTGCACCTCCTCCTGAAGTTCTTTGGTCCAGGAAGTAGCAATCAAACAGCAACTCAGCGAAGAGACACTGAGGAAGTGTGTAGCTGTTGGGAGGGGGGACCGGTCAGTTGGTATGACCGGGAGGCATCATAATCGTTGCATCGCCTTCCTCTCCTGTGCCTAACTAGCTCAAAAACAGGGACTATTTGTAGGAAAAATGTACTTTGAAGGCAAATCCTTTCCCCGGGAAAACAAACAGGGACAGAATAAGAAAAACAACTCCATACCTGGCATTTCTCGGAAGATAACAAAGTGTCATCTAAATAACAGGATCTTCCTCTACTTTGAGGCTGTGGTGTGAGTTTCTGGAGATGGAGTTGATAAAGTTTTATTGCTTCCAGTGCCCAATTTTCTGGGAACACTTTTTACTCCCTTCATTTGGACCCCTTAAAGGTTAGAGGCCTTTTGTCCACCATGGGTTATCACAACATGAGGTCTCCTGTTGCTATGTGACTGGGGATTTTACCGGCCTGATCTGGTTCTTTCGATCGTACGGCCGTTATTGCCTACGCTCACATTTGAGTGACCTCTCTGGTGGGCTAGGTTAATTTTATATCAAAGTTGTAGACCCCGGGACAGGGTTTTGCAAGGGGACAACACCATCTCCCTTCGCTTGCTGTTGATCTTGTGGCAGTATAGAGCCTTGTGCCACCGTTTGCCCACACCACTTCCCAGGCTTGCTCCTGTCTTGCCTGGGAGACACTGCCTGACAGTCTCAGCCATGGCCTCATGCCAGCGACCTTGCTAGTTTCTTCAGCTCCTTCACTCAGTCTCCCTCTGGTACCCACCACCTTGCCAGCCTCTACAATCCTGACCTTGATGTCTGCTGTCTGTAGCACCAGATGCTGAGCATCTTGCCCTCTCTGCTCCCTGCCGTCACACAGGTTCTCTTGACAACAGCCTTGGCAGCATTGGCAACAGCAGTAGCACTAGAACTGACAACCACTGCCACCACTCCTCTGGCCATAACCACAGAGTCCTACAAAGGGAAATACAAGACCAAGACATCTTCTCCAGATTTACTGTCAGCCTACAGGCCTCCTCCACCAGGGGAGATAGAAGATATCATGCTGGCCCTGCCACTGGAGGATCTTAAAATGTTTCCAGACGTCATCCTCTGGGTGGCAAAATATATTGGCCTTGACATCACACCACCCCTGTCACCAGTGGTGGACCTGGTCTTCACAGTGGTCCACTCCCAGACTTTAGACCTGGCAGTGATTCTACTACTCCCAGTACTGAGATGCTCAAGCTATCTTGGACAAAACCTCCCTCCCTCCCTCCCGCCCGCCCGCCCACATCTTGTTGATTAGAACACATCTACAAGATTAAGTAAGATAGCACACTGTTTCTTTTCAGCCACCCACTTCCAAACTTGATTGTGGTGGAAGCCTCCCAGTCCAGAGGTGGAGGAAGGCAGCATACCACCCCTGTGGACAAGGAGGCAGGTCCCTGGACGTGTTTTGCAGATGGTTCTACTTCTCATTGCTGTCACCAACACACAGGCCTGCATGGTGACATACCAGAGGTTTCTCCGGGAGAAGATGCTCTCTTTCATCCTTCACTTTACAGAAGAGCACCATAATGCATAATGCAAGAAGCACATGCCTTGACCATGCAATGGATCCAGTCCATCAGGCATTCTGTTAACTGTGCTGCCAAGGTCATGTTGGATGTGGTGGCCCTCTGTCACTGTGCATGGCTTTGTTCAGAGGGCCTCACCAATAACACCAGGTAGCCCATTGAAGACCTCCCCTTCAGCAGTGTGGGGCTCTTCAGTGCTGGTACCAATGAAACCCTGGATCATATCACCAAAGTCCATGTGGTGGCCAAGAGGATGGGGTCCTACAACAACAGCTGAGATCCTCAAAGTCATTTGGGGGGAGGTTGTTTGGATCCTTCACATAATCCAAGTCTTCCTTCAGGTCATACATGTCAGAGTCCAACTCCCTGCCTGTGCCTCTCTGTCAGCAAAGAAGGGGAGGCGAAGGTACTTGCCCTCGAAGGAAGAGGAGGCAGTGGGAAGTGTCCAACACAAACAACTAATGGAAATGTTGAGGTGAACTGAGTCAAGGTCTAATCCAAAAGGTCCAGGAAGCCGAAAGTCTGTCCAGAGGGGTCGAGGGTGCTGGAGTGCAAGGGTCGAGACGCTTTTGTAGTAATTTGCTATAAGCAAACAGCAAGCCATGCTGACAGACTTAAATAGCCACTAAAAACAGGTGTTACTTGTCACTGTTTCTTTAATCTAGCCAACACAGCTTCCCTCTTAAGCTATTCATTTCGGCCTCCTCTATGATTGAAGGCTGAGGGGCACAGGTGACTGTAATTCCTCCAAATCACTGCTGGTTCCCTCTCCCTCTGGAGCTGGCTGGGGCAACTCTGCCTCCACTTGTCTTTCAACTGATGGGGATGTTTGCAAGCTGGTTTGGTCAATCACTGGCTCTGTTTCTGGCACAGTCAGTTGCTCATTGACCTCAGAGCCATCATCTATCACAATACGAGACCCATCCCAATACTCCTCTAACTGGCACAAGTGCCTTTTCAAACAGCAGTACTCTTAGCACTCCCTCTCCAAGCACTCCCTCTCCAAGAAACGCCAAGGTTGTGCCTTTGACTGATCTGCCCAGATGACACCTCAGCTGCTCCTTCATCCACCAAACACTCAGAGCTCTTGAACACAAAGACTGTACCACCATTACTCCACCTGGTGAACATCACTGCAGATGTTTGGATCCTTACTATTGCTCCCCTTGGCTACGACATAGAGTTTTTAAATACTCTTCCTGTTGGTGCATTCCAGAGTACACCACTATTAGAAGCACTCTTGGAGGAGGTTGCCAATCTCCTTGAGAAGGGAGCCATGGAGAGGAACCCAGACTCTTGCAGGTGAGATGGCTACTTCTCATGGTACTGTATGGTGACAACCAACTCTTCCGTGAGTGTCTGGGGAGTGCACTGCGGTGGCATGATGGCGTACAGCCACTGGTCCTTGAGGGAAACCTTCCTGCACTTCAGTGCCTTGGAACTCCTGGTGGGCATCAAGGCCTTAAGAGCTTTCAACAGATGACTTTGTGGCAGGATAGTCCAAATGATATTAGAAAACACCATGGTAGCCTGCTATATCAGCAGGCAAGAAGGCACACACTCTGCTACCCTGCTCCACCTGGTGACCCCCTCTGGAACTGTGCCATAGCAGTAAATGTAGAAGGGACAGACAACACGCTAGCAGACTCCTCCAGCCTTTCCCGAGTCTTTCAGCACAAATGGACTCTCCAGGGAAGCATACCACCTTGTCGTATCACAGTGGGACCACCCAACCATGGACTTCTTCACTGCCTAGCAAACACCAAATGCCAGTGCTTCTGCTGCAGAGTGGCCAGAGGCTGCAGTTTGTTGGGTGACACCTTCCTCAGAGTGTGGACTGGCAAACGGATGCACCTCTTCTCACCCTTCCAGCTGCTTTTGAGTGTTGTAGTCAGGCTGTCTGAGGAAAGATCCGATGGCATTATCATCACACCATAGTGATTGAGACAACCTTGGTTCACACACCTGCCTCACCTGCCCTGAGGGAGATTCATCAGATTCCCCCACAGAGCATATCTCCTTTTGCACTCAAGCGGACAGGTCCTTCATCCCAATGTTGGAACACTACATACACCTCAGAGCTTGGAGGATAATCCTCTGAATTCACTGTGGCTGGCCAGAGTGTTCATGACTCTCAGAAGGAATCCACCAGATGCTCCTATGACTACAACTGGAACAAATTTGCTTCTTTGGCCACTTCCAGCCCTGAGTATCCCTCTCCAGCCCATCAGGTCTACTGTGCTCTGCTTCCTTCTCCATCTGAGGGGGAGTGGTTTAGTGTTCTTTTCGCTGAAAGTGTACCTTAGTGCAGTAGTGGCCTACCAGCCCAGGACTTCTTTCTCAACCTCACTGTTCTTGGACCCTCTGGTCAAGAGCTTCCTCAAAGACCTGGCCCACCAACTCCTCCCTGCTCTCTTTCACTGGTCCTCTCCCAGCTCACCAGGAAACCCTTCAAGCCCATTACAGCTGATGATGACTTCCTTGTCTTCTGGAAAACAGCATTCCTCATTGCATCATCCCTGCCGGAAGAGTCATTGAACTCACAGCCATGCACTCTGATTCCCCAGACCTGGTCATCTACAGAGACAATGTTGTCCTGGATCCAGACATCACTTTCCAGCTGAAGGTGCTGTCTGAATTTTACCTCAACCAAGAAATCATCCTTCCAACTTCTACCCTCAGCCCACCTTGCCACTGGAACAATCTCTATACTCCCTCAGTGTCAGGTGAGCACTGGCCTATTACACCCAGAGAACAGCTTCCTGCTAGTCAGAGTGATAGATAGACTTCTAGTCTGCTCCAGTGGTCTTAGGAAAGGTAAACAGATATCACCCAACCTTTCTCGAAATGGGTCACCCACACAATCAGTTTGGCCTACGACTTGGTGAGACAACCAGTGGTTTAACTTTCAGGCTGCATTCCACTAGAGCAATCACCTCCTTCATTACTCCTCTCCATGTCATTCCATTGCCAGACCTCTGCAGATCAGCAACATGGTTGTAGCCATCCACTTTCATATACCATTACAGAATGAACTGCAGATGAAGAGTGGATGGGAGCTTCAACTGTGCTATCCTGTCATCTGTCCTTCAGTGCCCTACTCGCCATCCAGGGGTAAGCTTTAACACCCATATGTGTGAGGCACAGAGACCATGATGAATAAGAACAGATTGTTTATCTGTAACTGTAGTTCTTTGAGTGGCCATCTGTGCCCTCACACAATCTGCCCTCCATCATCTCTTTTTCAGATCCCTGGATCCTCATTGGTGGACTTTGAAACTGAGAAGCAGCATGACAGGCTGGGACATGGGTGGTACAGGAGAGGAGCAGGGCCGTCACCAAGCTGCTCAGCTCTAGAACTTTCTGAAATGGGTCTCTGTGCAGGCACAAAACTCATACATATGAAGGCATAGGTGATTTTTCAGAGAACCACAGTTGTAAGTAAGCAACCTGTTCTTCTCCAACCTTCAGAACTGTCCACTTCATTGAATCATAGAATCATAGAAATGTAGAGTTGGAAGAGACCACAGGGGCCATCCAGTCCAACCCCCTGCCATGCAGGAACACCCTCAAAGCACTCCCAACAGATGGCCATCCAGCCTCTGCTTAAAAACCTCCAAAGAAGGAGACTCCACTACACTCCAAGGCAGCGTATTCCACTGCTGGACAGCCCTGACTGTCAGGAAGTTCTTCCTGAGGTTCAGGTGGAATCTTGTTTCCTGCAGCTTGAATCCATTGCTCCTTGTCCTGGTCTCTGGAGCAGCAGAAAACAAGCCCTCTCCCTCCTCTACATGGCATCCCTTCAAATATTTAAACATGGGTATCATGTCCCCTCTTAACCTTCTCTTCTGCAGACTAAACATCCCCAGCTCTCTAAGTCTATCCTCATAGGGCATGGCTTGTGACATACGGCATGTGACAAAATTATCTTAGTTCATTTCAATATATATAGGGAAACTAGGGAAACCAGATGTGGTTGTAGTGGTGTATCTTAACAGAGTCAATGTACTGAATGCTTTTGAAAAATATTTTGGTACTTAGCTCACATAGATATCTCCATGTGTTAAAGCGCCAACTTTAAGGCTGTTCCCGTTCTGGAAAGAACCTGCTGCTCACTTCTTGCATTCTCTCTGTGTTGCTACTGCCAAATGTTAACTGAGTCAAGTAAGCATCGTACTCCCTGCATCCTCCTCAACGGTTTGTCCTCCAGTTTATTTGCTCTGAAGGAATGCCACTGTTTGTGGGGGATTTATTGATGACTGGACTGCTAATTAAAGGATTGCTTCCCTCAAAGAAGTGAGCTGAGCTCCTGTCTTTTTGAGCAAAGGCGTGTGCGGTTCCCTGGAGGCAGTTGGGTCCATCTGCTGAAGCTCCACACTAATGAAGCCCTATTTCTGCAACAATATAACGTATTGATCCAAATGTAATATTTGCACATCAGGCGACCTTTGTCTGACAGTGCACCTTCTGCCTGCCCTGAACAGCAACCCAGTTACAAAGGATCCATTCTAGGCAACAAGGAAAGGGGGGTTGGGAATTCAGACATGACTAGGAATTTTAGCCCCCAGGCAGTGGGGCAATTCCATTGATTGCACTAGGACAATATTTGGGGCATCACTCTTCCGGAGGTCTCTTCAAGGCACCGCGTGATCATTTCAGGCAAATGCTGAGGCTGCCTTTTTGCAGTAGGAGTTTGAGTGGACAGACAAGGAGGCAGCACTGAGAATAAAGGTCACATTGGAGAGAAATTCTGTTGATAGAGCACTACTTGCATATTAGAAGATGTTTTTTTGGAGGTGCTGGTGTTCTTACAGAAAACCACTTGCTAACCACTAAGAGACAGAGGGAAGTGGCAGTCTCAAATGTGGCAGAGCCACAGTGAGGTGTTGGAGGACAGCACTGTGATTGCTATGCAATCACGTGTTTGTACCTCCCAAACTACCTTGCTGTCTCAGAATCTGGAAAAGTTTTTTTTTTTTGTGGAGGGCAGTGCTGCTTTCAGAATCTCTAGCCACCATGGCCACTGGCTTTACTGACTACAGGATTCTGGGAGTTTGATGTAAAAAGGAACATCTCCAAGCTCTGTGTATTTAAAACAATGAAATTAGAAATACAGGACACCCCCCATAACAACTTAATCATTAAATGCCTGCTTGAATAAAACAGTCTTTACCTGCCAGTGAAAGGGGAAGAGAAGAGGCCAGCCTAGACCTCTGTGGAAGGGAATTCCTCAGGCTGGGAGCAGCCATAGAAGCAGACGTGGTTGAGTAGCCAAGATGACAGAAAGAGGTCTCCTGCTGTCCTGAAGGGCTCTGCCCTTGGTTCCTGGCTGCCTCTAGAACTACTTAGAACATCCCCATAAGCTCACATTTATGATGCCCTTCTCCATGACAATCAGGTTAGACAGCCTTCTGACTTACAGATGTTCTGGTACGCAACTGCCATCAATCTAAGTATCAATCCACATTGCCCAGTTATAGCGGTTTGATACCATTTTAACTACCAGGATTTCATCCTACAGAATCCTGGGAGCTGTTGTTTGAGGAAGTTTTTAGAATTCTCTTTTAAACAACTCTAGTGCACATCCTTGAACTAGAGCACCAGACCTCTCACAAAACTGCCAATCCCAGGATCCCGTAGGATAGAGCTATGACAGTTAAAAGTGATTTTGAAATTCTGTAACTGTGTAGTGTGAATATATCCTACGCAGAACTGCCCCTGTGAGGAATGATGGGAGTTGCAACCTAAAACATTTGGAGGGCACCAGGTTGCTCACCATGTAATTATAATTGTAGCCCATTCTTTATTTGGTTTGAAAAATGGCATGAAAAATTGCATTTAGATAGGCAAAACTACATATAAAAATGCATATTTAGAATAATATGTACACATTTCCATTTTGAGTATTTTTTTTTATTTTAAAAAATGGTAAACAGATACAGAAATGGTATAGAACCGCAAGTTGCAAGAAATGTAGTTACCTGTAACAAATTAGTTTTTTTTTTTAATGAGGGTGTGACAAAGGTTGAAAGCCATAGATCAAGTGGCAGCAGAGTTAATTTATTAACATAACAAGTCATACTTTCCATTTACTTTTGGAAAGGTGATTTAAAGGATATTTTTAAGACATTTAAATAGGATTTCCATCCAAATTTTATGTCATTCAATGCTAAGATTTTTCACCACTAAAAAAAGAGTATTAACAAAAAAGTAATAGATTAAATGTAATTTCTAATATTTAATGAGTAACAATCATGAATTGCTTTTTCAAACACTGTGATGAGTGGTGAGCATCAGATGTGAAATACTTTTAAAAAGCAACTTTGCATAGTCTAGGTAGAACAAACTGAAGTTTGGGAAAATAAGAAGATGGGAGGCAATGTAAACTTGACAGTTCTGGTTGCCTCTAAGTTTAAGAGAAGTCATGTCTGCCTGAGCAGCAGAATGAAAAACAGGGAAAGATTTCCACTTTGCAGCTTAGCAGTTCTGAGGGAAGCTGTTGAACATGTAAAGAGGTACCCCCTATTTCCCTAACTTGACCATAATGCTTCTGACTCTGGGTTTTGGCAAGTTGTTTATTCAGATGACGGCTTCCAGGATTCCCCAACCAGTAGTGGCCATGCTGGCTGGGGGATTCTGGGAGTTTTAGTTCAGAAAAGTACATTTTCCCAGCTCTGCTCTTCTTAGAAGACACTCAGCAATGTGAACCTGCTATTCTTTGTTCGGAAAGAAAAGAAGGAAAAGGGTTAACCATCTCTCCTTCCCGCCCCTGCCCCCCACAAACACACACCTCTGTGACTTTACTCCCTGAAAGTGTGCCAGCTCTTTCCTTTGCTCCCATCAGTTCAGTGGTGCATCTGATAATTGAAAGCCGGTGTCTATCTAAGGCAGTCACCTGGCACTTGGTCAGGTATAAAGTGATTAAATGGGGCTGTGAGGTGGAGGGAGCCTGCTGTGTTGAAGCCTGGCTCTAGCTGCAGTGATAGCTGAAGATAGACATATTCATCCACAGGGATCACTTTGTGGAACATCAAAGGTGAAACTGAAAATTATTAGCCTTGGGGTCATATTCTCCTTGGAGGGAGAGGGAAAGGAAAGAGGTCATCAAGATTCAGCCAGAAGAGCAGCAGTTTGGAGAAGAGAGCATCCTCATAAAATACAGGATGGCTTTCAGAAAGACAGAAGAGAAAGAGCACCCAGAATTGTGGCTCAGAGCTTTCTATCCAGTTGTTTCCCTCCTATAGAAAGAAACTTCCCTTTGCTTCACACAGTAAGACAGGATGGGAGAACATGTAGCTTTCAACATACTATTGGACTGCAACTCCCATAATCCCTCACCAATGATGATGTTGGCTAAGGATGCTGGGAGTCACAGTCCAGCAACATTTGAAGGGTGAAATGTTTTCTATCCTTGCATTAAGGAGAGGGTGCTTACTAGGAGTTTATGTGTATGAGATACCCATACTCTGCCTAGTCCCTTTGGATGCAGCATGGAAGAAAGACGTTGGTTGAAAGAACATGGAAACTGAAAGGAGGTGCATCAAGACACATGGCTGCAGTAGTGATCACCTGGCTCTGAGTTCCAACATGGAGGGATAATTTGGATGGGCAGGTGTTCTCTTTTTCAGAGGACAAGACGGTTGTGTATTGGCAAGTGATCCTTGGGCACTCTCTAGTTCAGGTCCAATTTAAAAATAAAGAATAGCAAGGGCTTTCATGTCCACTCACATCAAACAGCCAGATAGCAGACAAAGGTAAACAACAATGGGCTATATGGACGCGTGGTCTCAACCAGTAGAATGCAGCTTCCTATATTTCTGTCTATTTCTGCTAAGAGACATATGAAGCTACAAACGTTATGCTGGCACGGGTTCTGGGCATTGGGACAATGGAAGGAAACACATTTCTGTACATCCTTCCATTCTTAGCCAAACTTTGGTTTTCTGGTGAATCTGACCTTACTGAATGACACTAGCTTGATTCATCCCTTTGAGGTGAACCTGCATAATTATACAAGTTTTCAACAGCATTCTTTGTTTAGTAGTGTGATGCTCCATGCAGGAGTCAGCTGACTATTTTAATCAATTCTAATTGGTTGTTCTGGCAAAACAGCTTAAATCACCTTTCCACTTACCTTTTTTTTTCTTTTGTATTGGACAGCATTGGGATTCTTTGTCACTGAAGGTTAGAATCATCATAATCCACTCAGGTTGCAAGGCCTTGTGAGTAAATTGTCAGAAGTCAAGTAGGAATGGAAGCAATGCACTGTTTATGGACAGAAAAGAGGTGGGAATTCATTCTTAATATAAGAGAGACATGTTGAAAACATGCATCCAACAGGTGCAATGATTGAAGGTCAAAACCAAGCTTTACAACGAGAACTTAGGGAGCTGGGTGGGTATGTTTAGCTTGATGGAGAGAAGGCTGAGAGATGACATGATAGCTATCTTGAAATATCTGAAGAGATGTCACATACAAGATGGAGCAAGCTTGTTTTCTGCTGCTCCAGAGACTAAAACCAGCATATTCAAATTACAAGAAAACAAATTCCACTTATACATTAGTAAGATTTTTTTTTTTCTGTGAATGCTGGAGCAGCCCCTTATTTTTGGATCAGTCTCTTAATTTTGGAGGTCTTTTAGCAAAGATCAGATGGACATGTTTCAGGAATGCTGTAATTGTGTATTCTTGTATCACAGGGATTGGACTAGATGACCTTTATGGTCTCTTCTAGCTCTAATCTCTTATTCTATGATTCTCTAATAAATCTTTAGCATTTAGATCTTCTGAACTTCTCCCCACTCATCTATTTTGAATCAAGATTTTATTTCAGCTTCTGTGAGATGTAAGAGCTGTTCTGCTTTCTCTCTCACCCTCCCTCCTTAACAGCCTTCGTATTATTGTCAGAGAAATGTGAGGAAAGAGTAGAAAATCACCCTTTTGCTGAAGGGCCAGCTGGCCAATTGCTTTCTGTGAAGAGGCTGTGAATCAGCTTGATTGCAAGAACCAAGAAGCATTTTCTCCATCTTCAAAAGTACCAGCGTTACAGAGCAGCCCAGGCTCTTTCACATTGTTCCCTGGCTTGCGTCTGGGAAGCCAACACAACTAATCAATATTTTAAGTACACTTTACTCCAGCTCAGGGACACATGCTGTGACTATCCAACATCTCTGACATCTCTGCTCCAGAGAGCTTTTGTGCATGCTTGGAGAGCACCGGCATACACTGAGGATGAGTGTGCTGATGGTACAACATACCTATTTGATGTCTCCCCACTCTCCTTGCTTTACACACCCACTGTGACTAGGTGATGACTGAAGCCTTGTTAGTTTACATGGTCATCCTCTAGGGCCTAATACAGGCTTGTTTCTTACAAGGTATTCCTAATGCTTTATCCAGCCTTATAGTTTTATAGTTCCCAGTTAACTGGTTCCTGAAAGAGTTTCTCACAGGTGAATATGCTTGGTTTGTTACTTTTAGTAGAGACAGAGGAGAAGTTTGTTCATTTTGCATTTCAGCAAAACTTTACCAGAGTTGCACCTTCTCAATCAGTATACAAACCAGAACTCAGTTGTCCCTTGATAGTCCTGTTTCTCAGACTTTTGCAGCATGCTTCTCAAACAAACAAAAATGCATACAAGAAGAATATATTGGGGAAAACTTCACAGAAATATGGAATACTAAAACGATGACATGGAAAGGAAACTGTTTCAAGAAAGTGTGCAGAGAAACATATATTAGTATGCACAAGAGGGACACACTAATGAGGGAAAATGCACAAAACTGGATTATATCAAGGAAAACTACTTGCAAAAATGCAATATCTCAGATAAATCAGTATACAAAAGTCCATATATTAGGCATCTCTATATTTAAAAGTGAGTATAGTGGAGAAAAGATATTCTTCTTTGTGGTCTCTGTGCCTCACACAGTGGGAATCTTCACGCATGCGCAGTAGTGTTTTGGAAAGTTCCATTGCTGAGCAGCTTGGCGGAACCCCTCCCTCACTTGGTACTGAGCATGCTCAGTCCCACCAAGCTAACAGTCTCTCCTCAGTTTTTTTTCATCCGCCAATCAGTTAGCAGCTCGGAAGGTTTCCTCGCTGAGCAGTTTCTGTTCTTCGGATTTTCTCTGGATTTCTCGCTTGCTTTCCTTCCAGGATCAAAACTGTAAGGACTCTTCCCCCCTCTTATGTCTTCCCTTTTCAGATTGTGCATTACCTGCAGCCGCAAAGTTTCACTGTCCGACACCCACTCTGAGTGCCTATTCTGCCTCGGAGAATCCCATAACATTCGGGCCTGTTCTATTTGCAAGGAGTTCACCTCGCAGACACTTAAGAACAGGGTCTTCTGTTTGAAATCTTACTGTTGGGAGCAGGCTCTTTAATTAAAGGATCAGACACCTTCTAATACGGCTCTCTTTACTGCCTCTTTGTCAACACTGCCTTCACAAGGTCCTTCGACGTCGAATTCTTCAACCACGACCTTGACAGTATTGAAATCTTTGACCACGACCTCAACGTTATTGACTTCCTCGGTATTGACAACTTCGGTATTGGCATCGACTCTGTCAGCTTTGCCACCGATCTCTCCTTTGTTGAGGATTCTGAAGCTCTCGAAGATGCCTGTGGTCCTGTCTTCTAGTTCTGGGGACTCCTCATCCAGCTCACAGCAGACCTCAAGCTAGCAGCCTCGCAAGGTACCAACCTTGGCGGAGCGTAAGCGGGTTTCATTGCGTCATTCTTCTGTGGCTCCAAAGAAGAAAAAGAAGGAGAAGCACCGTTCTCCTTTGCCCGTTACCTGTCTGTCGGCCACTCGACCGACTTCTCTTGGTCTTCTACCGACGCCTCCACTGACGCAGCCTCAGGCTTCTACCATGGAGGAGGTAGAAACTCCCGTTCTTTAGCCAGTGCGTGATCTAGTCCAGCTTCCGGTACTTTCAGTTCTGGCAGCTATCAATTTTGCTGCCAACTCAGAGAGGAATCCTCTCAGACTCCACTTCCTCCAGCTGTTTCTTCTGGCCATCCTGAGATGGACCATCCACCTGTATCGGATGCTCCGCAAGCTTCTTCCCGAAACTGGCCTCGACCCAGTGTGGCTCGCTCTCTGGGACGTGGTGAAAGAGGTAGATCACCTTGTCATTGGGATCACAGCTACCGTGGTGCTCATGATGTCACATTGACTAGAGTGGATTCGCCCTTCTCATCCGCATCCTATATAGCTCGTTATGGCCACGAACATCTTTGGAGAGAGCAGCCCGGCTCCTATTACTCTTATTCACTGGCATATTGTGACCAATACCATCGTGACATATCTCGCTGGTTCCCATATTGGGCTCAACATGCTCGCTCCCCGTCACACTCTCCCTCGGAATCATGCTACCCTCGTTCACCCTGGTACCACCACTCTCGGTCCTGGTCAGTGTACTACCGATGCTCTCCATCTCATTCTCATGGTCGATCCCATGATTGATCCTCTCATTACCAAGCCATTTCGCCTCCACCTTGGGTGACTACGACAGTGTGTCAGCCTCCGCCAGACAGACAGCTGGCATCTCTTCTTCCATCTACTTCATCAGCCCCATTACCGATGCAGTCTGTCATCGTACCAATTTCTACTGTTCTAACGATCTCGTCGGCACTGGTTCCAGTACCAATTTCGGTACTGATCTCCGCACCGGCTCCATCTACCATACCGATCTCGGTATCTGCTCCATCTGCCATTCCCGGCACATCCTTGGCTACTCAAGCCTACCAGTCTCGATTGCCTCCATCTTCTCCATTGTCTGGCTCTTATGATTCTGATGAGAATTCCACAGACTCCACTCCACAGTCTCATACCTCTCCTCCCCTCGCGTTTGGGGAAACTAACTCTGGACTTTGCTCCAGAGGATGTGAAGCAATTTTCAGAAATTCTTGTAAGAATGGCCAGTGCTTTGGGACTTTACATCTCTGGTCCTGCTCCGACGGTACAGGGCCCAGTCTTTCATTATGTCGACATGCGCCCCTGACAACTGCTCTGATTCCATTCCTGCCAGTATTGCAGGAGGTACTTAAGCACTCGTGGTACTAGCCAGCCTCCTTCGAGCCAATTCCTCATTGGCTGGAACATCTGTACCGAACCCAACAGAAGGATGTTGACTTTCTCTTCAATCATCATACTCCAAACTCGATTGTTGTTGAGTCTTCTTAAACGAAAGGGAGTAAGAGAGCCCATACAACTCCTCCTGATTGCGAAGGTCATCGTCTGGATATTTTTGGCCATTGGTTTTATTCGATGTCTTCTTTGATCGCCAGGATTGCTAACACTTAGGCCTGCCTGGCGGCGTATCAACAAAACATGTGGGATAGATTTTTCTCTCTGATATCTCACTTTCCGGACAACCACCAGGCTACTGCCATCCAGTTTTATAATGAGTCCGTTGCTCTCACAAACCAGCAGATTCAATCTTCCTGACACGCTGAGGGTGCAGCATGGGTGATGGCGGGTGTGATCACCTTTCGCCAGTTTGCATGGCTTTGATCCGCCAGCCTGACTGAAGGTAGCAGGAAGAGGATTGAAGATCTCCCCTTCGATGGTCAGGGCCTCTTCCATGCCACCACGGATGATACCATAGACCATCTGATGAAAGCTCGTCTGACTGTGAAGAAGATGGGTCTTCATCCATCGGCCCAGCCTAGGATGCCCTCCTCGTTCCACTCCTCATGGAGATGCTCTTCTTACTCTTACAGGTCACGTTCTCCACAACTGTCCTCTCAGCAATCTTCTTTGCTGGCTTCTTCATCTCGTCGGTCCTTCAGGCATTGTCAACCATCTTCGAAGAAGTCTTCTTTGGCTACCATGTCCTGTTTTTGACTTCCCTTGCAGGTCGCCACCACTAGCACTCTTCCATCTCCCAAGCCACTTGTCCAAGACCCCAGGACTGGCTCGCCATTTCAATATCTGGCGCATCATCACTTTGGACTCCTGAGCATTGACCATCGTCCTTCTTGGATACTCCATCGAGTTTCAAAATACTCCTCCTCTCTGTGTCTTCTACTCCATGCCTTCCAGTCCCACTCTTCTCAAGGAAATCGATACCCTCCTTTGCAAAGGGGCCATAGAACAACTACCATCTTTGGCAAAATCCACCGACTTCTTCTCCTGGTACTTCAGCGTGCCAAAGGCAGACAGCATTCTCCAACCCATTCTGGACCTCCGGGTGGTCAGCTCCTTCATCTCCCCCCTGATGTTCAAGATGGTCACCCTGTCATCCATCCTGCCCCTCCCCAAGTGTTGGGACTGGTCCGCGTCCATAGATCTGCAAGACACCTACTTCCATATTGCCATTCGTCCCCAGCACAGGAGGTACCTCCGGTTTGCAGTCAATGATGTATGTTACCAGTACAAGGTCCTTCCATTCAGCCTGTCAACTGCCCCCAGGATCTTCACCAAATGCTTAGCCCCTGTCATGTCTTACCCTCACATGAAACATGTCATGGTGTACCCCTACCTGAACGATTGGTTATTGGTGGCACCTTGCAAACAGAAGTTATACGAGGACATTTATCTTGCCTTCTCCCTTCTCTCCAATCTTGACCTCAGGGTGAATTCCAAGAAGTCTCACTTGGAACCTACACGCACCCTAGATTTCATCGGGGCCACTCTGGACTCCACTTCCGCCATGGCGTTCCTGCTGATGAAACATGTGTGGGAATTGCACCAAGCCAGCACTGCCATTCTGCGCAGTCCATCCGTTTCTCCTTGCCAGATTCAACAATTCCTTGGCTACATGGCGGCGGCGACCGTGGTTACTTACCTGTCTTGCCTCTGTGCCCGCCCTCTTCAACACTGATTCCTCAAGCATTTCGACCCTTTCCTTGACAACCAGTGTCGAGTTTTTTGGATCCCTTGTCCAGTCAGGGTTTCCCTCTGCTGGTGGTTGTTTCTGCACCATCTGCTGTCCAGGATGCCCTTTGCTGAACCCTGGCCATGCCTTACCATCACCATGAATGCATCCCTTGTCAGTTGGGGAGCGCACTGCAATCGCCTCTCTGTCCAGGACCACTGAACCACCCTGGAGAGGCATCTACATATCAGTGCATTGGAACTCCTAGCAATCCCCAAGGCCCTTCAGATCTTCTGGAATCTCATTGCTGGATGGACCGTCCAGATCCTGTCCGACAATGCGACAGCTGTCTTTTACATCAACTGCCAAGGAGGCACCCACTCTTCCACCCTGCTCCATCTGGCATTGCGGATATGGGATTGATGTTTCCCGCCTCAGATCCACTTCATTGCAGTTCATCTAGTGGTAAGAGACAACTCTACAGTGGACACACTGGGCAGAGACACAGCTTGCCATCATGAGTGGTCCCTCTCTAGCGCTGCCTTTTGCCAGATAGTGTCCTGATGGGGCACTCCATCCGTCGATTTCTTTGTGATCCATTGGAACAAGAAGTGTCCCTGCTATTGCTCAAGAGTTGGCGTGGAATGCCACTCTCTTGGAGATACGTTCCAGTTTCCTTGGGACAAGGAGTTCCTTTACATCTTTCTCCCATTTTCTTTCCTGGGCCGAGTGGTGGCCAAGATTGCTGCAGACAGGGCAGACACTGTTCTCGTAGCCCCTTATTAGCCAAGACAGCATTGGTTCAGTCCCCTTCTCACCATCTCCCGGGGCGACAGGATGTGACTATCGTGCATGCCCAACCTCCTCTCGCACTCAGATGGTTGCATGCTTCACCCAGACCTCCCTCTTCTCTGCCTGCAAGCATTATCACCTTCTAGGCTCTCCTGCTATTCAGGCAGTCCTCACGGCCATTAGGAAGAAATCCACTTGCAGGTCCTACGACTACAAGTGGTGCAAGTTCACAGCCTTCGTGGATGCCCACGGTGAAGCTCCTTCTCTGGCCTCCCTGTCAACAGTACTTCATTTCTTCCTATCTCTACGAGAGCAAGGACTGGCCTTTTCCTCTCTCAAGGTCTGTCTCTCCGCAATTGTCACCTACCAACCACATGGTTCTCCTTCCTTGGCCCTTTTCAGGACTGCTACGGTCAAGCAGTTCCTCAAAGGCCTTCAACATCTCTACCCTCCTCTCTCCCTGCCTCTTCCTCCATGGTCGCTGTCTCTTGTCCTTTCTCAATTCATATGCCATCTGTTTGAACCCATGGCCACGTCTGACGACTGCCTCCTTACTCTGAAGACGGCATTCTTGGTTGCTGTTACATCAGCTAGAAGGACAAGAGAACTGATTGTGCTACGCTTAGACGAACCCTTCCTGGTATTCCATAGGTCTAACTTCCACGTGAATCAAGATATCATTCTGCTGGCTTTCTATCCTGACCCATCCTGGCCTCTTAAGCGTTCTCTCCACTCACTCAACATGCGTCACGCCCTAGCTTTCTACTTGCAACAGACTTTGACCTTTTGCTATACTCCCCACTTTTTTGTCTGCTGCGGTGGATGTTGGAAAGATCATAAAGTATCCACCCAACATTTCTCTAAATGGGTTGTCCAGACGGTTCACGTTGCCTATGAACTTGCTGGGCAACCACCTCTGTCTCCATTTCATGCCCTTTCCACCAGGGCTGTGGCCTCTTCAGCAGCCCTACTCAGGGGAGTTGACCTACAGGAGCTTTGTCGCATGCCTTTGACCTTTGTCCTCCACTACCGCCTTGATTGCAGAGCCCGATGTGATGCCCTCTTTGGTCATGCAGTGCTGTCCTCTTATCGTCTAGGACCTGGCCCACCGTCCAATGGTAAGCTGCTTAATCTCCCAGTGTGTGAGGCACAGAGACCACGAAGAAGAAGAACAGGTTGCTTACCTGTAACTGCGGTTCTTTCAGTGGTCATCTGTGCCCTCACACACACCCGCCCAGCCTCCCTTGTTTCAGGTCTCTGCCAGCTCTACATTTTTTTTTTTTTAAATATCTGACTCTATTCATCCCCAGAACCAACACAACCTTCATGTGATAAGGCTCTCAGTGTCATCTGCAGCATTCTTTAATGAAAACAAAATATGCTATGTAACCTTCATAGTGTCGACTTGTTCTTTGGAGAAATTTCCCTAGCACCAGGATACAGAACAAGATGCCAGTACTTTTTGGGTTTGCACATGCAAAACCATTTCATTCGCTTTTTTGCATCCATGATAGGCTGAGAGCTCAATATACTATACACATTAGGCCCAAGATCCTACTCCAGTTTGGCAGAGCAGAATGTTCCAACAGTAATATTACACTGGGTCCTCTGGGATCCAGTGCCAGGCAGAAGCCAGCTCTATATTTTTTTTTAAATATCTGGCTGTATTCATCCCCAGAACCAACACATTATTGACAGGCATGGCTTAGGGAGCTGCTTATCAGAACAGGAATTTCCCAAACTTCCTCAGCCTCACAGGACAGCTCTCTCATAGTTGCCTTGGATCCCATCCAAGGAGAAAGAACGAGCGTAAGTCAAAGAAGGCATGAAAGCAAGCAAGCAAGCAAGCCAGCCAGCCAGCCGGCCTTGGTTCAGAGGACTGAAAAGTGCAGATATTAAAGAACCAGGCAACAAGCAACAGAGTTGGCATTTGCTGGAAAGAACATGCTTGGTTGCTGCTTCCTTCTCTGACAATGCCATGCAGGTGGAGTGGGTGGCCAGGGCAGCCTCTACACGATAACTGATGTGGGGGGGGGTCTTGAATACCTCCTTGTACAACCAGCAAGAACATTGAACCACTGGTGGGAAGATCCTTTGCATACTTACTTTGTTGCACTGATGAACAAAGTGTCACCTTGGGATCACACGTGGCTCCCTTTGACTGTTTTTGCAGCCATCTACCCCTCAGGTTCCCTGGACTGCCCTTTCTTTGTAGTTGAGAGGGTAAATTACCACTCTTGAAAGCCCTCTTAGGAGCAGCACCTTTTTAATAGATTGCCAAGCCCTACCTCATGTTTACAACCAGAAGTAGACAAGCTTCTGTTCACTTCTGGTTGTTGTTGTTTTTCCCCGTTTTTGGCACTCAATCCCTGTGGATTGACAGAAACAAAAAAAATTAATCTTTGAGAGGTTTTTTTTACAATGGATTAAAGCTAGAGGAGCTCTCTCCTAAATACAGCTGCTCAGTGCAGTTGGCATATTCACAGATGGTGCCGTGGTGGAGGTTGGGTGAGTGATATTACTGCTGCTTTTTTTATCTCTCCTCAGAAACCTCATGTGGGCCACCACATAGGGTGGCTGCGAGCATGCCAGGAAATTTCCAAGCATAGCCTGATGCCTCATCAATGAGTAGTCAAAGCCTAGTTATATTTTGCTTCCTGTGTGTCACTTCCTCTTTGTTCAGTCAGAAGCATTTCAGCCATTCGCAGCAACATGAGACAGTTCCACACTCCACCTGCCCACCAGGGTCCGCCTTTCACATCCCAGAGGCAGGGCAGCTTTCCATTTCAGAGAGCCAATTAGTAAGCTCAGGCTAATCACATGGAGACCTTATTAGGCAACTTGATTAGTATTTTGCATAATTTACCCTATTACAAATGATGAAGGGAACTGCCTCCTGTACACCTTCTAATTAAGAGTGAATGCAGCTTTGTGTAGCATTTGGTCCTGCTAATTAGGGTAAGTCAAACCTCTGAACAAAACACAATCAGGAAGTCCCTGCTCCAGCCCATCATATCAAGAAAAAAAAATCAGGGCATTAAACTTCCAGTCCTCAAAGCTTACAGCTAGAAGAAACATGGTTCATTTCAACATAATGTACCTCCAGAGACAGGATGACATTTGTAGACCTCCCAGATGGAATCCTAGAATCCTAGAGTTGGAGCAGACCACAGGGACCATCCAGTCCAACCCCTGCAGGAACCCACATCAAAGTATTCCCAACAGATGGCCATCCAGCCTCTGCTTAAAAACCTCCAGAGAAGGAGACTCCACCACACTCCAAGGCAGCATATTCCACTGCCAGACAGCTCTGACCATCAGGAAGTTCTTCCTGAGGTTCAGGTGGAATCTCCTTTCCTGCAGCTTTAATCCATTGCTCCTTGCCCTAATCTCTGGAGCAGTGGAAAACAAGCCTGCTCCCTCCTCGACATGACATCCCTTCAAATATTTAAACATGGCTATCATGTCCCCTCTTAACCTTCCCTTCTGCAGACTAAACATACCCAGCTCTCTAAGCTGCTTCTCATAGGGCATGGCTTCCAGACCCTTCACCATTTTGGTCAACCTCCTCTGGACACTTTCCAGCTTGTCAATGTCCTTCTTAAATTGAGGTGCCCAGAACTGACGCAGTATTCCAAATGAGTCCTAACCAAAGCAGAATAGAGTGGTACCATTACTTCCCTCCATCTAGACACCATACTCCTGTTGATGCAGCCAAGAATCGCGTTGGCTTTCTTGGCTGCCACATCACACTGCTGACTCATGTTCAGCTTGTGGTCTACCAAGACTCCCTAGATCCCTTTCACACGTACTGCTGTCTAGCCATGCGTCCCCCATCCTATATTTGTGCATTCCATTTTTTCTGCCTAAGTTTGGTACTTTACATTTCTCTGTGTTGAAATTCATTTTGTTAGTTTTGGCCCAGCTCTCCAATCTGTCAAGGTCATTTTGAAATTTGATCCTATCCTCTGGTGTATTAGCAACCCCTCCCAATTTGGTGTCATCTGCAAATTTGATCAGCATGCCCTCCACTCCTTCATCCAAATCATTGATGAAGATGTTGAATAGCACTGGGCCCAAGACAGAACCGTATAGTCAGTTCTTTCCAGGATGAAAAGCAACCATTGGTGAGCACCTTTTGGTTTCAGTCCGTCAACCAATTACAAATCCATCATCAATGTATTTCATAAGATTAAGTATTTATTAACTGCTTTCGAGTCAACTTTGACTTACGACAACCCTATGAATGGGAGATCTCCAAGTTACCCTGTCATCAACAGCTCTGCTCAGTTTTCAAAGAAGAAGCTGTGTTAGTTATTTCATCATAAAAAATGAAGAAGGAAGGGGGAGGGGAAAAAGACATGTGGTAGTGTATTTAAGATCAAGGGTTTTTTTTTATTTTTGTGTGAATCATTGCAGATATAAACCCACTTCATAGGATGCAGTACTGTACAGTATTAAGTCCTCAGGTATAAAGCATATTTATCAAGTTGTGGGAGTGGGATAGAATATAATGGGATCCAGAAAGATGCAAATCATTGCAAAGGGCTGCAATAGGTGATAAAAGTCTTTCAGATCTTTACTGTGGTCAGTTAATGTTGATGTGTGAAAACAGTAAATCTGCTTACCAAGGCTGTTTCCCAGTTTTCAGTTCTGAACCCTGGAAAGCTGACTTCTGGTAAGCAGGTTTGGTTTAAATTTCCCTTTGAATTTCCTGGATCTTGTAGAAGAGTGCTCTCTCTCTCTCTTCTCATCTTATGTTTCTCTGCACTGACTATTGTAGTAGTTCTTCTTGTTCCTACTCACATTTGTTGAACAGTTGCATTTAGGGTTTCCGTCATCTTTTACTTTTGTGTGTCATCTGTCCTTAACTGCAAATAGTATCTTTTTGCATTCCTCCCCCACAATGTCCCTCACTTCAATCCAAAGTTTTTCTGGCTGCTGGTCAATTAGACTTAATAGACCAAATCTGTGTTTTAAATTATCTTTAAATTCTGTGGGGATGTTTTTCAGGTTGTATTTTGACATGGTAGTTGGTTCAGTGTTCTTTAGCTTTACTGTAATTTTTGTAATTAGTTGTTCATGGTCTGTGCCCCAATCTGCTCCTAGTCTTGTTTTTGCAGAGAAAATGGAGCTTCCCCATCTTCTGATTATGTCCTATTTGATTTCTATATGGACCACGTATATATTTACCTCTTTGGTTGCTTGAAGAATGTGTTTACAATGAAGAAACTGTTGGCCTCATAGAATTCCTGCTTCATTTCTTCATCCTAGGCTAGTTTTTTCTACAATCTTTCATTCTGCTCAGTTTCCTATTTTTGTATTCCAATTGCCTGTGATTAACAATAAGTCCTGTTTTGGTGTACAATCAGTTTTCTCCTGGACTGTTGGTATGCCCTCCATATTATAGCAATGGGATATATAGTTCAGCGTAAGTAGCAGCTTGCTGAAACCAAGAAGCCTAGGAACCAGAGACCATTAGATAAACAATAGGAATGCACTGATAAGCTCTGCCTGAATCTCACAGCTTCAAGGTCTCTTGGAAAAGGGAGGGGAAAAGCGGGGAATCTAAGCTGCAGCTTTTGCTTTTGAACCTGAGTCTTCTCACTGAAGTCTTGTACGATGTATCTCACTTCAAATAAATAGTGTTTATTCATTGTACTATTTGTTTCAGGAACCAAAATTGCACACATAAATGTAACAGTGCAAATACACATTTTATTTAGAGCGTGATGCGTTGTACAGGACTTCAGTGAGCGATCTGAGGAATTCTAGCAAAAGCAAAACATAAGAAGCAAAAGATGCTTTCCCACAGTAATGGTAATAGATATTAAGAAACCTTGAAACAGCTCAGCTCTGGCTGGTAGTTCTTATCAGAGCTGCATTCCTGGCTTTGTTTACCTAATGATCTCTGGTTCGTTTCCTTGGTTACAAGTAAGCAGCTAATTTACCACTACATGTCCTGTACTGAAATATGGAGGGCTACCCGACAATTTGCACGTGTGGATTCAGTTCCTGACAGAGTGAGAAGACACAAGTTCAACATTATACAACATGGACCAGACATCTGAAGAAGAACCACTGGAAGAGGGAGTGATTGGCAGAGCCACCAAAACCCAAGGTGATGAACAAGCCGAGGGAGCTGAACCGGCCCCCATCCGGCCTTCAGATGCGCGAGCCAAAGCGCAACCTTCAGTTCCTGTGACTACCCTAAGTACTGGTCAAACTTGGGCATGGGGAGAGCAATCCAACACGGTTCACAGACAACGGCACCATGCTACGAGATGGGGTGCTTCAATCAACGAAAGAGAAGAAGAAGTGGAACCACAATGAGAAAAGATATCCAGGCTGAGAGCTAAGCTAGCTGACTGGAGAATCCTGGTACCTCATTTGGGACATGCCTCGCAGCAAGTGCCAGCAGCAGCAGCACCCATAGCCGCAGCCCCTGCATCTCCTGAGGGACTGGTGCCTCAAGCAGGGCCGAGACCTTTTTTGAGAGATGAAAGCTACGTACGATGGGGAAGGGGCAACCCTTACTTATTTCTTTTTTTAAAAATAATTTTATTGTAATTCCAACAAATAAAACAAACATTTCTTGTTGTACATTTCATTGAATTGTTTCCACTGTCTTCCACTCGTCTCTGGATTTCATTCTCTGTTATTTCTTTGACATATCAATATTATGTATCACAATAATTTGTTAATGTAACAAGATAGTTCCTGCTCTTCCACCCACATTTACATGTTTCATGATATTTCACTAATTCTCTCCTCCTAAATAAAACTCTCTACCATGAATTACGCATTGTCTTCTGTCAGAACCCAGCAAGTACCCAAAACAATTTGCCATTCTTTATTAATCTCATCATCTGATTTCCCTTTTAATCTCTTGAGAGACTATATCTGCATTTCGGTTTTCAATAAATGTTGCCCACCGTTGTTCTGCTGTGGGTATTTGCTGAGTTTTCCATAACCTTGCACATTCAATACGAGCTGTCGTAATCATAGATAATATTATTCTCCAGTATTTCTTTGCAATAATTCCATCAAACATATATGTCATATTTAGTAAATACAATTCCGGTATCTTATCAGATTGAACCCTCAGTATTGTACATATCGTATTATGTCTTTCATTCCAGTACTTCTTAGCCTTGGAACATGTCCACCACATATGAAATTATGTCCCAACAGTCACTTGACACTTCCAACAGTGTCCTGTTCCCTTATTATATATCTTCTTTAATTTTTCTGGTGTCATGTACCATCTATGAAAAAACTTATAGTAATTTTCCTTCAGGTTCTGAGCTACTGTAAATTTTTGTGTCCATTGCCAGCTCTGTTCCCAGAACTCTAATTGAGTTAGATGTCCAATATTTTGAGCCCACAATATCATTGCAGACTTAACTGTTTCCTCTTCCTCTCTTGGTGTAAGATACCTTGGTATTAATGAGATAGTAGAGGTGGGTTTTCACACAGCAACTTTAAAACTCCTCCTTTCTCCTTTTGTTCTATTCCATAAGTTTTCACATCCATCTGAAGTCTCTCAGTTAGCTGTCTATAAGGAAACCAATTTAACTTTATTCCTTCTAATTCCAATTTTTCTCTTGATTTCATCTTAAAAACGTTTAAATTTGACTTCCGTAATATATCCTCATAACGCAGCCATTTATCTGATTCAATCCATCTTCCAAAGAAAGCTTCTTCAGGGGAGACCCACATGGGTAGCTGCCTAATGTTCTTATTCTTATAGTCAGTCCATATCTTTAATAATGATCTTCTAATAAAATGATACGCAAAGTCTTTGTCTATCGCTGCTTTTCCATAAAACATATAGGCATGCCACCCCATCCTTCAGTCTTCTCATGTTTTGTAAGTTCATCCAATCTTTTTTCCAAGTGAATGCCGCTGCCTTGCAGTATATCTGCAAATCTGGTAACCCCATCCCTCCTCTATCTGTTAGGTATGTCATAATGTTCCATTTTATCCTTGGCTTTTTTCTTTGCCATATAAATTTGGTTAGTTCTGTCTTCCATTGTATAAAAGGCTTGATATTTGTAATAATAGGGAGATTTTGAAAAAGATAATTCATCTTTGGAAGTACATTCATTTTTATAACTGTCACTCTTCCCATCATAGATAACCGCATACGAGTCCAATTCTTCAAGTCCTTTGTAATCTCTTTCCATTTTTTTTCATAATTGTTTTGAAATAATTCATTATTTCTTTTTGTAATCCAAACACCCAGATACTTTGGTTTTTGTCCTTTATTGAAGCCTGTTAAAGGTATTAGTTCCTTCTCTTCTATCTCCCTCATACTCTTTGTTAGGAAAGCTATTTTTTCTTTATTAACCTTAAACCTAGAGAATTCGCCATATTCTTGAACAATGTCCATCAGCTCTTTAATACTACTAAGCGGTCATCCAGAAATAAGACCAAGTCATCTGCAAATGCTTTAAGTTTATATTGATACTTCTTAATCTGGATACCTCTTAATAGCTTTATCCTCTCTTATGGCATTATTAAGTATTTCCATCGTCATGATAAATAACAAAGGAGATAAAGGGCAACCTTGTCGTGTTCCTCCACGTAGTTCTTACTTATTTATTCAACGTGGTCTCCAACTTTATGGCTGATTATGGGAATAGCTTCAACGAGGATGCTGCCAGAGTGATGTACCTGAGCCAGCACCTTAAAAGCGAAGCAGTAGAGTAGGTCACCAGTTTGTTTGACTCACAAGATGAGGAAACAGCAGACCTCCAGCTGTTCATGCACCACCTCAGAGAAAGGTTTGAAGACCCCTTTATCCAAGAACAAGCCAGACACCAGCTCAGGAAACTGCACCAGGGAAAAGGAACCATTGGAGAAGCCACCCGGGAATTCAGAAATCTAGCGACTAAGGTCCTTGAATGGAAAGATGACATACTTAAGCAATTTTTTCAGGATGGATTAAACCCCACCATTTTGGATTGGTACCTTTCACACGGAAACCTAGCCAGTCTGTTGGGATGGATGAAACTAGCTGGCGAAGTGGAAAGTCTCCTGGGAAGTGTTCAACTCTCCAGACAAAGACAAGCCCAAGAAAGTGGCCGCAGACCCCTGGGAAGTAGAAGATCCACCTTCTTAAGCACTGAAGAAAGAAAGAAACAACTGCATGAAGGGACCTGCTTCTTGTGTGGGAAGAGAGGCCATATTGCCAGTGATTGTCAAAATCAAAAGAAAGACACAGAGGAAAAACCAACGAGCCCTTCCACTAAGCCCACACCCTGCAAAACTGACACCCTGAAGCCACGGACCAAATGCCTGAGTGGTGGGCCCTCTGCTTGGGCCTGCGATGGTGAAGACAATCCCCTGCTGACCTCCAGCTCTGATAGTGACAAGTGGGACCCGGACCAGTCAGCAAATGTAAGTACAGCCAGAACTCATCATGTATATGTTACAGTGGTTTTGCAGGGGACAGATGGGGAGTCAAGGAAGTACCAGGCACTGGTTGATTCAGGATATACCACTAGCTTACTGACCACAGTGACCAAAGAGCTTGCAGTAGCATTTGAACCCCTCAAGAAGGCCGTTATATTATCGCAAATGGACGGCTTGCCTATGTCGGGAGGCCCCATCTGGGAAAGGACCAGGCCCATCACTACTCAGGTGGGGGACATACGGGGGTGCATGAAATTCCCAGTACCAAATAAAATTGAATTCCAAGTTGTCCTCGGGTACGATTGGCTAAAAAGACACAATCCCCAAATTGACTGGACCCGAGGCATACTAAAATAAATAAAGCCATAGAAGTGCCAAAACTATCGACACCTACCATGGCACTTAAGCTGAGCCCTAAATAGCTGGAGAAAATCCCATGAGAACACTGGGACCTGCAGAAGGCGTTCGAGGACCATGAAGCAGACAAACTCCCACCACATAGAGACTTTGACTACAAATTAAGGCTCATAGATAGTGCCAAGATTCCCAAGCCAAAAATTTACCCCATGAACGGACAGGAGCTAGAAGCTCTAAAAAAAATTCTGAACAAGAATTTACAGCGAGGCTTTATCAAGCCTTCCTCTGCCCCAATGGCTAGCCCAATCCTTTTCTAGCAGAAAAAGGATGGAGGGGACCCCTGGCTCATTGTAAATTACAATTTAATAAATCAGGCAGTACTGCCTAATGCTTACCCCCATCCCGCTGACAGCTGACGTAATGGGTCTACTGATTAAGGGTAAATACTTTACCAAGATAGACCTCAAAGAGGCTTTTCACTGAATAAGAATGGACCCTGACAGTGAATGGTTCACCATCTTCTCCACCCCCGTGGGGAATTATCAATGGACAGTCCTTCCTTTTGGATTACAAACTGGCCCTGCTGCTTTCCAGATGTTCCTTAACTTTGTCTTACAGGAATTCCTATATAATGGTGGTGGTGTTTATCTGGACGGCATTTTAATCTATTCAGAGACGCTGCCAGAACACACCAAACTTGTTCGCACTGTGTTGCAAAGACTCATAGACAATGAACTTGTTGTGAAACTCTGCAAATGTGAGGTTCACATATAAGCTTTTGACTATCTAGAGTATCGAATTTACAACAATACTTTAAAGATGGACCCCTCCAAGATCGAAACAGTTTTGAATTGGCCAGCCCCTAGGACCAGGAAACAACTACAGCAATTTCTCGGCTTTTCCAGTTTCTACCACAACTTTATCGAGGGTTTCACCATGATTGCCCTCCTACTGACGGATCTTTTAAAGAAATCTTCTAATTCCAATGAAAAAAAACTCCAAAAGATAACTTGGTCAAATAAATGCCAAACCATTTTCAGCGCACACAAGCATAAATTTACCTCAGAACCGCTTCTGCTGTTTCCTGATACAGAGAAACAATTTATAGTACAAACCAATGCCTCTGATTTCGCTATGGATGCAGTACTCCTCCAGACTGACAACGATGGGCATCTGAAACTGTGTGCCTTCATCTCCAAAAAATTCTTCAACTCCCAGTGTAACTGGTCGATATGGGAAAAAGAAGCCATGGCCATCCATTTTGCTCTCACCACTTGGTGACATTTCTTAGAAGGTGCAAAAATACCTTTCCAAGCTTGGACCAATCATTGCAACTTAGAAACCTTGAAAATTGGCAGGAAGTTAACCCCCAAACAAGCACACTAGGCTGAATTTTTTCAACGCTTCAACTTTAAAATTATTTTCAAACTAGGAAAAACAAATACATTGGCTGACCCTCTGTCCAGACATCCTTGCCACAATTCTCCCAACCATGCCTCACCCCCTAAAGAACATACTCTATTTAACCCCAACACTCTTGGACTACAGATCATCACGCGCACGCAAGAGCGCGCCCACTGGTCCATCTCTTCTACATTTCATTCTGCTTTCCAGCTAGCCATAAAGACTGCTTACGCCTCTGATTATTGGCTATGAAGCCACCCTACCGTAGTTACTTGGACTAATTACTTGGCTTTCATCGGATCCAGACTATATGTACCGCCCACTTGCAGACCAGAGGTATTGAAAAAATATCATGACTCCAAACCTGCCAGACACTTCGGTTTCCTTGAAACATTACATGCCATTAGAAAACTATTCCATTGGCCAGGGCTCACCAAATGCGTACAAGATTACATTAAGAACTGTCCTGTGTGCAACACCAGCAAACCTCTTACCTTGAAAACACATGGACTTCTCCAACCCCTTCTGGCACCCTCAACCCCTTGGGACATTATTTCTTGGGACTTTATTGTAGCTCTCCCCAACTGTTGAGGCTGCCATGTCACCTGGGTTGTGACAGACCATTTCTCCAAGCAATCACACTTCGTTCCTCTCAAAAAGGTCCCCACTGCAGAAAAACTTGCCGACCTTTTCATCGCTTACATCTGGAAACTCCACCGCCTGCCATCCACCATCATCTCTGGCAGAGAACCTATCTTCACTTCCAAGTTCTGGACTTCACTCCTTAAATCCATCGAAATTACTCAAAAAGTCAGAAGCAGCCATCACCCCCAAACTGATGGTCAGAATGAATGTGTCAATCAATCTCTGGAAGAGTATCTTCGCTGCTTTGTTAATTCCAACCAAAACAACTGGGTGTCTCTCCTACCCTCTGCTGAATTTGCCCATAACTCAGCTGTGCACTCCTCGACCAACAAAACTCCCTTTGAAGTTGTCTATGGCGTGAACCCCAAGCCATTCCCATCTCTCTCCGTGGGAAACAACACTGATATTCCCCCATCTGTGGCAAATTGGGCCCACAAAATCTCACAAACCTGGACAGCAGTCTGCTCTGCTCTTGAAACTCCCACAAATGCTTTACTGACAGAAAGAGACAATGCAACCCTAACTACAAGCCAGGAGACCTTGTTTACCTGTCCAGAAAACACTTAACTTCTGATGGGCCCTCCAAAAAACTCTCCCCTAAATACACTGATTCTTTCCCAGTCAAACAAGCCATTAATGATGTCAGTTTTGAGTTTTCCCTACCTCCAGCTTATAAACTTATGCACCCTGTCTTTCATTGCAGCTTATTCTGACCGGCCCCTTTGCAGACTTCTTTGCAGACTGATGCCGGGTTTGACAGACCCTCGACAACCTCCGTTGAATCAACATCCATGTCTTTACCCACATGAATTGCTCACACCTACTAATGTTTTTCTTAGTGCTTAACGTTTTGATGTTTAATCTTTTTTATTCTCTCCACTAACCCTCTTTTGCTTCTCCATCTCCTGCAGTTTTTTTTTTCAGAACAGGCAGGATGTCGGGGTGCCCTCCATATTATAGTAATTATAATTATTATAATTATATTATATTATTATATAATTATTATTATATAATACATATTATATTATATATTATATTATAATTATAATATTATAGTAATATAGTCCAGTATAAGTAACAGCTTGCTAAAATCAAGAAGCCTAGGAACCAGAGACCGTTAGATAAACAATAGTTAGAAATGCACTAATAAGCTCTGCCTGGATCTCACAGCTTCAAGGTCTCTTGGAAAAGGGAGGGGAAAGCGGGGAATCTAAAGCTGCGGCTTTTGCTTCTGAACTTGAGTCTTCTCAATGAAGTCTTGTACGATGTATCTCACTCCAAATAAATAGTGTTTATTCACTGTACTATTTGCATGTGTGGGTTCAGTTCCTGACATGAACCCATAGCATAGAGTCTTTCCATTTCATCACCACCACCACCTCCACCTCCACCTCCACCTCTTCCTCCTATAGTTGGAGCACAAACTTGGATTATGGTTATATTGATGGGTTTTCCCTGAAATTTTATTGATATGATTCAATCAGGTTTTGCATTATATCTTTTGACTGCTTTTGCTATGTTTGTCCTCACTTAATGCTTCTTCATTTTGTCTTAGATTTTCATTTCCTGAGTGAAACACTGTATACCCCTATTTGCTGGCATATAAGATGCACCCGTGTATAAGATGCACCCCATTTTCAAACAGTATTTTTCATGGGGAAAAAGGTGACTCTTACACGCCAGCAAATACAGGAGTTATCTGACTTAAAATGTCCCACAAGGTTTATATGTTCCATTTCTTTTTTTTTTCAACTATGTCTAGCTTCCCCTAATTCATGCTTCTCACACTCTGTGTTTCTATGTTATATATTGCGCTGCTTCGGACTTTCCTTTTCCTTCTGGGCACATCAACAGTTGAATGTATTTTTGACTTGAGTCCAGTTGTAGTAATTTGTAGCGGAGCCCATTGTAGCCCACTGAGTGCCATCTGGCTTGGGAATTTCATCTTCTGACACTATCTCTTGTTTCATTTTGGATTGCCTCCTCATACGGTTTTTGTGGTAAAAGACATTCAAAAGGGGTTTACCATGCCATGTAGTATTACCAAGTGTTAGCTGTTGCGCCACTGCTGTTGTGTCTGAGAAAGTCTATGCCAGTAACACCCCCCTACACTACTGCTGCTACCTAGTAGCTGTTTGGCATATTTAGTCTGGCTTTTCAGCAAAAGCCTGTATGACATGGGAGACCCTATCACCACCGCTGTTGCCATCAGTATATTTTCTTGCCTCACAGGGGCACATGATCACACCAGTGCAGAAAGGTAGTACCACTGGTGGGACATTAAGTATTTCTTCTTCATCTTTTCTTCAAGGAGCTTAGATTGAGGAATATACCCTCCTCTATTCATTTATTTAGGCTGACATCCTGTTCGGCAGGTATACTATCATAAGATGGACTTGTGATCCCCATCTCTCTGATCTCTAGCACCTCAGAAGTGTTCTGGTTGTGTTACTACCAGGCTGTGAATGTTGGGTTTTGGGGCTGCATTTGGTTATTCATGAACTGGGGATTCACATTTACAGTCATGAATGACCAAATATGATCCCAGTAATCTACCTTTGCAGCTTGGCAGGACGTTCATCAAAGCATTTCTGAGGCATGCTCCTGTTTGAGGTGTGTCGAGAAATAAGCAGTTGTGGTAGGACCCTGAGACTTCTCTTCAGTTGCCTGTTTTCAGGGCGTCCAGCAACCATTAGCATGCTGCAGATGTCACTTCCCAGCACTTCAGTCCCCAGTATCTCAACAACACTTCAGCTGGGTTATCGGCAACCTGCAAAAGTAGGTTTGGGAAAGGGAGTATTGTCAGTTGTAACTGATGGGATATAAGTACAGGCTCAGATCTTGCACTGTCAACGTTACAACAATGTATTTATGCCTCACATTTATGGCACTATGAGGCCTAAGATGGTTCTTAGATTAAAACAATACAGAACTCTTTAAAAACACAATCATAAGAATAAAAATAGTTTAAAATATTATCCTGATAACAGCCCTCTGAGGTGGGTTTCCAGACAGTGACTTTTGGACATAGACCTAATCTTTGTCTGAGAAGAGAGCAGGCTATTTGGAAATAGTGTGGGCCTGGTATATTGAACAGTTTCTTAAATATAAGTCAGGAAATGCTCAGGGTGAAACTCACTTCTGCAATGAACTCATGAGGTCACTGTCAGCATCATCAGAGTCTCCCAAGCTGACACCTGTGTTGCAAGTATAAGGTTTATTGTGCAGATTGCAAGACAATGCATGTGAAAATTTCTGAAGACTCAAAAATAATATGCTAAGTGTTGAACACAGACTGAGGATTATGAATTATACTAGCCACAACTGATTTGCTCACATAATAACTTTGGATTCAACTCAGTATCTTTATTAGTATTAAATGTCTTTAATTTCTACCTCACACTGTGTTCTCTGACTTCAGGCTGTCCCCTTTGATACTTCAGCTGATTGAAAAACAACAACAACAACAGATGAACCTCACAATGGTGCCAAAGGAAAATTTATTCAGCTTAATTGCCCAACATGTTCTGACAAGAGATTTCATCAGATAAGTCTTTATTAATTGAAAAGATGTATGCACTACATCATTTGGAATCCATTCAGTTCTTTACCCTGATAAAGGTATGTTTCCAGAAGTGTAGGCAATCCAACAGTATTCATTAAACTCTTTGAGTACTGACTTAAGGTTCCTCACTCTGTTTGCCTTTTATTCCTCTATGCCATCTGCGTTTTAGAGGTTCACATATGACTTCTTAGAATCCTTATCATGCAGTTTGCAATAAATGAATGGAATCCCCTGCCTCAGATTGCTTTAAAAGGATCATGGAGGACAAGTCTATGTATAATTGTTTATCATGACAACAACAACAACAACAACAACAAAAGACACTCTGTATTCAGGGGTATAGCAGCTAATGGGAGTGCGTGACAAGAATGTTGCCCACATACCTTGCTTGTTGGCTTCCTGCAGCCGTCTAGATGGATGCTGTGAAAAAGCCAAAAGTAGAATAGTTGGATGCAGCAAATTCTTTCTTCTTGCATTCTTACGTATTTATACTAATCCCACTAGTGAAAATGATTTGTTTTATTCCAGGGTTAGGGAACCTACAGCCAATGGGACAGAGTGGGATCTCCAGGCCTCTCAGTCTAGACTGCTGCACTTTCTTACTGATTCTGCTCTGAGTCTTGGTATTATTTACTCTGTCCCCCATCTACAAAGCTGATGAAGAAACTCCTGCATGAGTTTAGAAAAAGAATTCTGAGATGCAAATGTTTATTATTGTCTATTGTATATTGGACAAAGAGAAGTCATTTGGATATACAGAATTATCCAGTTTTGGCATTGACTTTCCCTTCTTGTGGAATGTGCCCCACCCAGTCCAGATAAGTTTCAACCAAGATAATGCAGACACTAATGGGAAGAAGGATTCCCATTCTTTCTCTCAATCCTTATTCAGAAATGTTTGCTGCTTCTTAGCACGGTCTGTTGATGAAGCCAATCAGAAACCTATCTGCAAAGCATGTGAGCTGCCAAAGGAATGAATTCATTTTCCCTTGGATCTTCTTCTCCCTTCTTGCCATGTTGTGCAAAATTCTAGCCAGTGTTTTGCTTCACTCAGCAGAGGAGAAATTGGAATTACTTGTATTGGAAGGGTTTTCCTTCTAGTTCTGACAGTAAGGTGACATGACCACTCCAATTTGTCTGTGGTTCGGAATAATGAACAATTATAACTGGACAGGGAAGATTTAGCCATCATTGGGCAGCTGGGTAGCTTGCTCACATTTTGAATCTTTCAGTTGCCCCTGTTTGTTTAACATACCAACAAAGCAGATTGGTGACCTTTGGTGCTGTGACATATTGCAACCACTAAGTATATGGATCAATTGTAGGCATATTTCAGAGACGATAATTCTATTGGTGTCTTTTGCACATGTATGTTCCCTTCCTTTCTGTCTGATGCACAATATCTTCATTCGACTAAAGGTGTCAGAAGCAGAGTTGTACATGTGATGGTGCCTTTGTCATACAGATATACTGTAGGTTGTGTGTTGGATTGAGCTTTAAGTTATATAACTTTTCCATTCAGCAAAAAGTTGCATATCACAGTCAGAGCATAACTGCTTGCAAAGATATATGCTGTGTAACCTTGACAATGCGATCTCAACCAGGTGTTCTTCTATTTCTTTCTTGATGAATCCAAGAGCTTTATAACCCAGGGATCATTGCTTGTCAATATTGCCTCTCAGTGTTTCTTGTTATAAACTGAACATTAATTTGGTATGTGTTTTGCAAAATTTAAGCTTCTGAAGTCTGGATATTAAGAAAATAAAGCATATTTGTCTGCAGTAAAAAGCCAGATATCTGTGTAAGAAATACCAGATTACCAGCTTCTTCTGGCCGTGCGGTTACCTAACTTAAAAGGAGATAAGAAGATGCACTGTGTACAACAGGGTCAATCCATCTGATGCAGTCGTTTGGTGGCTGGTTTGTATCTGATGCAACCATCTGTTGGCAGACATACAGCATAGGGATACTTACAGGTGGTACTTACAGGTGCTTTAGTGGTGTTTTACAGGGGACCAGTAAGATCTCATTTCCCATTGGAGAGGAAGGGTTTTTTGTTTTTGTTTTTTGACATTAATGGAGATTAGTAAAGTTCATTTCCCATGGATTGATAAGAAGGGTAGTTAACAGTCAGTCCCAACAGATGGATGTAAGATCATGGAGGATCTCAAGAGAGTATAAAAACTACCACCTGAGATAGTTCTAGCAGTTAGAAGTACTGAACAAATATGAGCCGTGAATCTCCTGATACTGTGTGTCTTTGTAAAAACAAAAGGAACAAACATTTACAAGGCATCTTCCACCATTCACAGATTGTCTGGCAGAATTTAATTAATTCAAATCTGAAGTAAGACATGCACATAGTCATCCATCAACCCTTTTTTTAAAAACATGAAATGAGATTTAGATGTAGTCTCTGATTTCGGTTCTTAATGAGATAGAAATGTCATCCTGCACAACCTTCTTGACCTTTAATATTATGCAAAGTATGTGGACATGAGATCGTTCTTTTCATAACCCCATGCTCCTCTTGAGTAGGAGGTACAAATTATATTTCCATGCATTCTAGGAAGCTGTGGCAAGTTGTAATTTTCAGTCACTGGAGTCCTTTTACAGGCTGCTGTTAGGTATCAGTATGTAACAAGGGACTGAGTACCTCACTACCCACAAAGAAAACATATTACAACTGTATTCTTATACACATTTACCAGAGAGAAAATCACATTGAATTTTAAAGGAGTTACGTCTGAGTAATGATGAAAACATTGAGTCCTGATTTTGGTGAGTTTCTCCAAATCCCATGTGCATTTTCTTTCTGCTCTTGTTTCGTATTAGATGCAAGACATTATGGTTTACCCCCATGCACACACTGAATTTTACATATGTGCATTTATTCACACAGTTTGCCTAATCATGCAACTTCCCATGACTAAAGCATGATTTTTTAAGTTATGCACATTTAGCTGTTTGCCTTTGAATATAAGCACACTGTTTTGTGTAAACTTTATTACTCAGAGACAACCTTTAACCACAAAGTGTGAGAATACTTAAGGTAAATTTAGTATTTTCTTGCAACAAGTCTCTGCTGTTGAGACTGTCAAGTCTAATGACATTTCTTTCCATTCCTACTTCTCAATAAGCATGTATAGGATTATTCTGTGAATGTCCAGATACACTCACCAATGCCATTTACATCAAAACTTAATTGTTTTCAGATAGCCTGATACATCATAAAGCAGTCCCATATACTAAAAATTTTGACCAATCCAGATTCCATCCAGCACTGATCCAAGCTAAAGGTTCCCTATAACCCTCAAGGTGGAAAAATATGTGGGATAGGAATAAGGTGATTTGCTTTGCCTCAGGTTTCCAGAAAATACATTTTGCAGGCATTTGGAAAGAGGTGGATTGGGGGGAAGTCCAGAAGGGACACCTTCTCCTTGAAGATACCTGAGTAATGTCCACTGGAGAACACATCCCTCTGGTATTAGGCAGTCATGGAACTTGCATGTCCTAGAAGTTACAAGCCACGTGGCTACATGGAACTACAACTTTCAGAGGCATGATACTAATGCATATCAGATACTAGGTACAATGTTGTTGTATTTTGGATGCACTAAGTTGACCACTGCAGTAAACATGATGTTGCACTTGATCAGAGGCAGCTGGGGGCTCCATTGCTTTGGCCTGGTGAGTTCACACTGGGTCTTATGGGAGCTACTTTCAGTTTTACAGGAATTATCTCAGGTATTAGACCTATTTTGGGAATAGTGTTCAGCACCTTGTATAGATCCTGAAAGACCAGTTCCTCCTATAAAACTCAGGATTGATGCAGTACTATGAAGCAACAGAGCCACCAGCTGTCTCTTTCTCCTAGATACTTTCCAATCTTCTGAGCTGCAGTGGCCATCTACACCAGCCAGCATGCGCAATGGTCCAACATTGTGGAAAATGTAGCCCAAAAGATCTGGAGAGACCAAGTTAAGCTTCACTGACAAGGTGGGCATTGGTTTCCTCCCATTAGGACTCTTCTTGTTTTTACTTCTGCCTTGAGGGTTGGAATGTATCAGGTAAAAGCTTCAAAGTACATAAAACTGACAAGCTGGAACAATTCCAGAGAAGAGAGAGCAAGACAATCAAGGTTCTGGAAACAAAGCTCTTTGAGGAATGACTTAGGGAATGACTTAGAGCTGGATATGTTTACCATGGAGAACAGAAGAGTAAGAGATTGTATGATACCCATCTTTAAATATAGGAAGGGATGTCATGTAGAGGATGGTTTGAGCTTGCTTTCTGCTGCTTCAGATTCTAAAACACAAACCAAGGAATTCAAATTTCAAGAAAAGAGATTCCGCATAAGCATTAAGATCTTCCTGACTGTAAGAGCTGCTTAAGAATGGAATAGACTGCCTGAGCAAGGGGGGGCGTTCTTTGGAGTTTTTTAAACAGAGATTGGATGGCTATCTCTCAGGAATGCTTTAGCTGCATACTGTGTGCGTGGCAATGGCTTGAACTAGATGATTCTTGTAGTTCCTTAATCTATGACTCTGTGAAACTCAGCTTCCCTGCCCAATCGCATCGTGCCTCTTGGGACACACAGATTGTCAGAGGAAGTTGTACATATGGAGCTGATCCTTAGAGTTGGACTGAACAGGTTCATGTTAAAATGTACTTTTCTATAGTTGTCACCCCTTCCCCCACCCCTTGTGTCCAGTATGCAAAAACACAGGTGGACTCAAGAGCCCAAATCCTCCATGGATGACTGGCGATTTGTGGAGGACTTCACTGCAGCAACATCAATCTTGATTCTTCCTGCCTCAACTGTAATTGGCAAATACCAATCACAAGCAGACTGTGCTAGCTGCGTTCCTCACAGTTCTGAAAGGGCAATCCTCTACCCCTACCCCATCTCAGAAGGGACCCGTCACTGAACAGCCTACAGCTTTCAAGACATTGGCATCCCAAGTCTCCTTCATATTCAGTCTAGCTGACTAATTTATAAATCTGTGTTGACACCAGCACCATCACTAGGATCTTGACTAACCAGGGAAGAACTGGCTTAATGAAGTCAGGGCTGTTGCTGATAGGCAATTGAGAGCTTCAGTGAATACCTGTACTTTTTCATTGCAGTCTCAATGGGTGACTCCAAGGTGACCGTCCTGATTGTCAAGCTCAATTCTTTTGAATGTGTTTTTTCCTGAATGTAACCAGTGACTTAAAACTTGGGCAGAAATGTAGCTTCAGTAGCAGTTGTTCACACCATTCACATTCTAACCAGCATTCTCAAATTGACAAAATAAATATGCCATTGAAAAAGGTAAAATATTAAGCTTCCCTTGCCTGTATGCAGGTAGTACCTCCAGTTTCCACACCAAAATTGCATTGTGTTGCCTGCCCCATGAGTTGCAAATGTAGATTTCTGTGATGGAATGCTCCTTTATTGTTTCATAAAACAAGACCTTGCTTACACAGAGATGGACAAACACTATATCCCAGCCTTCAACAGGATGGACCATATCTCAGGTATACCTCACTTAACAAAGGAGATGTGTTCCACAAAATTACCTTAACAGAAAAATTAACACCAGAGATTAAGGATAGGTCGAACACACACACATCTCCAAAAGTGGCTCAATATATTTCAGCTAACTTTTTCTCCAAAACTAACAATATGCACATGCCAGGCAAGCCCTGCATAGATAAACAAAAATCTTTTGACCCTTCTAGAGGCCACTTGGAAAATTCTCTTAAAATGCATCCATAGATTCTGCCCCCTTCATCAGCTGCCATTTTTCTTATGATTTGATGGACAGATCTGTGCTGCTGCTATTCCCTTTTCCGTTTAACATACTAGGAGGAGTTACAGAGACAGGCTTATCTACTTCATCCTTTTCTCTCTGTTTTGCTGTTCACACATGCTCAGTAAGGGATTCTGGAGGTGGCTACTATTGATCTTGCATGTTGTAGGCAAACACACATAGCTATAGTAGAATCCCATTTTGTCCCAGGACAAGCTTTATTACATTGTTTACTGCAGTCATGCTGCTACAACCCGATATCAGAATCTTTGTTCCTCTAGCCCTTCTTTTCTGTCTTCTCAGTGCCAGTGCTGCTCAAACTTCCAGCTAGACAAAGGACAAGGAGTGGAAGAGGTGGGGGCTGGACAGGCATAAAAGGACTTTGTAAAAAGGAGCTGCTTTCTCAGAAACTTTGTTGATTGAAGAACACTTGTATAGTGATCTTTGTGTGTATGTACATTGTGGGTGTAATTTTCAGCCATTGATGCCAGACTGCACAACCTGGCGCCACACAATCCAGGAACCCTTTTACAACCTCAGGGTCTCTTTGCTTGCCTTTCATCTCTTATGCCACCCCAACTTGCACATCCAGGGACTTTCAGATAAGTCAACTGCTATCAATTACCCTTTAACCCGAAAGGCTTCCCTGGTTGGTATGTGGCTCCCATTATCTTAAGAGACAAAACAGTTGTTTGGAAGGATGCAATTGTGCTTGTTTACCACAGTTAGCCTTAATGAGCAGAAAAAAACCAGGCGCATCTCTCACAACCTGTGACAGCTGTCTCTCCTAGCCTGTGTGAGACCCAGCCTGTCACCTGACCTCTGCCAAAGCCACAAGGTGAAGCTGTAAACAAGCTCAGTGGGAGAGTGGAGCCCCTGTGACTGAACCAGAGCACTGTCTGCGAACCCAACGTGAATTTTAAAAATGCAAAGTCAAAAGTGCTGGCTTAAACACAGCAATTAAATGCTCTTGAGCATTACACACTCATTCCCACAGCAACGCTCCTGATCCTACATCTTTTCATTAACTTGTCAGCACCTCCAAGCTGCAAATTTTCTGTGTGTGATGGAATGAAAGCCCATCCATAGGTCTCCAATGACATAAATATGATTTCTTTAAAGTAAGATGGAAGGGGAGTAGTTGGAGAAAGGCTGAGGAAAGAGAGAGCACAGGGGTATGAATAGGGCAGAAGCAGGAAGGAGGTTTGTAGGGAAGAAAATTACAAAAGGAACGAAATTGCTGGTTTTCAAAGGATTTGGATGGAAATGATTACAGTAATACTTCATTGATAGGAAAATGAACAAATGAAAAGCAGTACCATAATGGTTGGAATATACATACCCCTTCAGAAAGGTTAAGTCTGTGCTCTGAACTCTCAGGTTCACTGAAGTTTTAGTTGATTAATCTCCCAATTAAACTGATAAATGTTTGAGTGTGACTGCTGTTTGGTTTATAAGAGCAGCTGGGAATAACTGCTGTGCAAAGACATCTTTAATCTGTTCACTTTCTTAGAGGCATTGTAGGTGGGATTAAGCTGAAATGGCAAAGAGAAACCTTTCAGAATGGAGGGGGGAGGGGAAGTTTCAGACAAAATATAACCTCTCTGCAATCTTCCCCGTCCTCTTCGACAGTAATAACTTGTGTGAAATCAGGGGAAAGTATTCCCATTTAGATGGTAGGCAGTAAGAATTACATTTGGTTGGATTCAGGTGTGTAATAGCCAAAATTGTCCTGCTAACCACTTGTGATAGTAGCACCATTTGGGCTGATTAGCTACGTAACTCTATTTTAGAGATACACTAAGCAACCTAGTTGGTTGGGCTATGTGGTAGCCCAGTTATTAATTTAATTTAATTCAATTCAATTCCATTTAAATGAGCCTGCTTGAGTTTTAAGATCTCTGGGGAAAGGCTTGCTTTTGGTCCAGTCATCACCACAGGCATGTTTGGTGTGAGCATGAGAGAGATCTTTGTTGGTGGCTGCTCCCAGGTTGATGTAAATGGATTAATACTCCTATTAATCTTAATGTTCACATCATTCTTAGAAAACTGGTGGTTCCCAAGCTCTCTTTAATGATTTGGGCCAGGGTTTTATGAAGGACTGCCCGTACCTCATTTAGTCTCGCAGTTAGCCACTGAGACCCTACTCTGTGATACAACTAGAAGAGGTCTTAGGCTGCTAGGTACCAGGGACAGGACTTTATTGGATGTGGCTCCTTGCAGAGCTTGGAACAGAGCTTTTTCCAAGTAATTTGTTGAGTTACAAGAATCTGCTGCCTTTTGACACCCTCTTATCTGTTTATTTGCTCTTTTGATGCCTCCAAATTAAGGACAAGTTCCATTAATTTGATGGCGTTTCCACTCTTTCATCATTAGTTCTTCCCTACAGAAGCTTGCTTGGAACCATTCACATGTGCGCACCGCTTCCAAAGCCAGCTGAGAAGAGAGAAAAGGTGCCAAGCTGGCTGAGAAGTTTTGCAAGCAGCGTGCACACAGTCAGCCCCAAGGGATCCTCTGTAAGTCCTTCACATTCCCTGCAGTACAGTGAATGGGTTCTGCTTTTCAACTAATTCTGTTTTCTGACAGTGCTCCAGCCCCTAACCTGTCTGATAAATGGAGGAAGCCTATACTTCTGACATTGCACAAAAAGCAGCCTGTTAAACATTATTATCCATTTTGTTTTTATGTGTCTTTAAGTTGACTGTGACTTATGATGACTGTATTCTAGGGTTTTCTTGACAAAGTGTCTTGCTGTTGCTTTTCTCTGAGGTTGAGAGAGGGGGATTTACCCAAGGCTACCCACTGGGTTTCCACAGTTGAGGGGTAGGGTGGGGATTCACATCCTGGTCTACTAGAATCCTAGTCCAACACTGAAACTAATACACCACAACTGGCTTCCTCCAGAGTAATCCATTACTGTGATGAAGAGAGGTAATTTGTTGCACTACTCATTACTTTTTAATTACTTTTTAATAGGGAGAAAACCTTAGGATTGGTGAGAAAATGAAATAAAACTTTTTAAAAATTCTTGTGAAAATGCTTATAAAAATTCCCTTGAAAAGTAACTTTTGAAAATAACTAAAAATTATTACTGATTGCAATCAATAAAGCAACTGCTTTTATTTGTTATATTATTTTTTGAAATGCCACTTTGCTACATTCTAATTAACAGTAAACAATACACAGACAAACCAGGTTGCAGGTAACTATTGCTGTTTCCTGTGATGCCATACTCCACACTCATACCCCATATTACAGCGGCAGTGGCAGCATCTTTATTATTATATTCGTTTTATATCCTAGCTTTATCCTGACAAGGGGACTCAAGGCAGCTGAAAACATTAAAACAATATAAATTAAAATATTTGTATAAATATAAAATTTAAAAAACAAGCAATTTATAAAGTTAATTACACTGTAAAAATATTGAATACATTAAAAAAATTATACCAGCCTTGCAAATCTGGCCATGCCTTCTATCGGATATTGCCCCCCTCCATTCACATTACAGAACCATAGCTTTATTATTCCACTTTTACTGTCGATGTTTTGTCCTATGGAATCTTGGGATTGGCAGTTTAGGGAGAAGTATTTAGATTTCTCAGCCAGAGGGCTCTAATGCTTCACCATACTAACTTCAGGATTCCATTGGACAAACCCATGGCAGTTAAAGCAGAATAATAGCATTTGTGCGGTGTAATAGCAGTTGTGTAGTGCAAATGAGTCCATGGAGATGTCCCCCACTGTCAGGTAACTAAGTGTTTCAAGTCAGGCTTGAGGGATACAATATGGTTTTAATTGGGAGAGTAGATGTATTTCATGAAGTCATGTACAGTGTGGTCGGTGAAGGAACCATTGTGATCTTAAAGGCAATGTATAAATAGCTAATTAAATTCAAAATAAATATTTGGTCACTGTAGGCCTCTATAGTTGCTCCTCCAGCTGTTGAGATTTTCAGGCTTGTGTATCAGTGACTCTGTGACCTTTCAAGGAAACTGGAACTGTGTTAGTGACTACAAGGAGCAAAAGATCCAGTCACATGATTTTATTGTTATTTCCCCACTACTACCAGCTTCACAATGGATTTGAATGTTAGCATTCACTTCTTTCTTCCTGACTGTCAGAGCTTTCAGAATTACTGCTGGCACAAAAGCTTTTCCCTTAATTACTGCCTCTGGATTCAGCTCTTCGACTTAACGTATAATCAGATGTGTTTAAGGTAATTTTATTTCACTAATATTAAAACAATTTTAAAAAGCTACTTTGGTGCATGTTAATGCACCTTTTTCATTTGGGTACCACACAGAAACAGCAGTTAAATTTTTTTAATTATCCTACTGAACACACACACACACACATACACACACACTTTCAAATCACGGAAAGGGAAGAGAAGTGGCATGTAAATGGATGGTGTTATGTTAAGCTCTGTTGGTTTGTGTGGTTGGTGGTGTTAGTATTATGTTTTCTTGGCTAATGACAAGGAGCACAAAAAGACTGTAGAAACCTATGTTACGACCTACGTCATGACCTTTAGCAGCTCAAAGGGCTGATTTCAAAGGCTTGGTCGTTCCTGAGAGAACACGTCTCTCTTTTGAATATTAACCTTTACAGTGTCCAGTGCATCTGATTCAAATCAACTGAGGATGATTTTAACTTGCAATTCAAGCTGTTAGTAATACTAAAAGGCTGTTTATACAGTATGCCTGTAGAGTTGGGAGGGACTGATAGATAGTATGACTGTACTTCTAGCAGAGCTTTAGAAAAAGCAACTTCTGTGTGTAGAGGTGTATGTCCCTGTACTAGGCATGGAGAAGTTGTTTTAAGTTGACAACCACTCTACAATTACAGAATGGTTGTATGGACACATCCCAGCAGTGAGTGGGACACAGGATGTGACCAAAGCAAAGTGGGCTGGATAAAGTGTTTCTGATCAATTTGGACATTTCATCACACAACATGCAGGATGCTGCTCAGTTCTAAGGCTGATTACTCAGGAGTAAGCCATGGTCCAACAGCTTTCAGGTATGCAAAGTACAGCTCAGTTGTATAGATGCCTACTTGGGAATAAACCCTAGCACTCAAACTGAAAAGCACAGCTTACTTCCATGCAGTGGATTCCAGGTTTAAATTAGGCACTGATCTCCAGTAGCAATTACTGGAGATAACAGCAGAAGACCTTGTGGGCTAGATGTGGCCTCCTGTAGAACACATTGGGCTTGTGATCCAGATGTTTGCCACCCTTGGCTTTGGGTCTCCATTCAGTGTCAGCAGTAGGATTTCAGGAGGAAGGGATGAGTATGGGGTAAAATGTCTGCAGTGAGTTGGCCTTCCTTGAGTGGGCCAGCCTCCTTGTTGTGTTGCTACTGTTTTCTTGCCTCTTTTTCTTGGTCCATTGGCATCACTGCCCAGAACAAGACATCAGAACTAATGGTGGCTCTTCCTCCTCCTCCTTTTAAAAAAACATTTTGAAAACATTCTTATTAAACAGAACAACAACAAAAAAGAACAAACAACAACAGAATATAACATTAGAAAACTATTTGCAAACATCATGATTTGACTTTCTCACCCCTGCACCTGTATGCCCTTTTCAGTTAAAAACTGGGTGAAAATTGTGACTAGAAGTGACATGATATCACTTCCATGTTACAGTGATATGCTGGTCTGATCCACACTTAGGTGTGAGATGAAATTTTTATGTGTTTATTTATTAAAATGTTTACATCCCAGGGTGGCTTACAATGAAATCAGCTTAAAACAATAAATCATGACAAGAATTTAAAAGGATTAAAAATTTTAAATAGTTTCTCAATGTAACAACAGACAATTAAAAGAAGTAGTTTAAACGATCAAATAATAAAACCATAAAACATGTGCAGCCTGGATAAAATCAGTTTGTCTTGAAGGCTCTAATAAAAAGCCACGTTATAATTTGATGTTGAAATGATTCCAGTATTGGTGCCAGTTGGGCTTCCAAGAAGAGGGACTTTGACAACTGGAGTGCTGCAACAGAAAAAGCCCTTTCCCTTGTCATCCCATAACACTGAATCATAGAAACATAAAGTTGGAAGAGACCACAGTGGCCATTGAGTTCAACTCCCTGCCATGCAGGAACACTCAAAGCACCCTGAGCAAATGGCCATCCAGCCTCTGCTTGAAAACCTCCAAAGAAGGTGACTCTACCACACTCTGACACAGCATGTTCCACTGTCGAACGGCTCTGACTGTTGGGAATTTCTTCTTGATGTTTAAGTGAAATCTTTTTTCTCGTAGTTTGAATCCATTGCTCCATGTACTAGTTTCTGGAGGAGCAGAAAACAAGCTTGCTCCATTCTCAACATGACATCCCTTCAAATATTTAAACATGGCTATCATGTCTCCTTTTAACCTTTTTTTTTTTTTTTGAGAGCCATTGGTACAGATTTTGAATAGCACTGGGCCCAGGACAGAACCCTGTGGCACCCTGCTGGTCACTTCTTTCCAGGAGGAAGAGGAGCCAGTGGTAACCATGTATTTCCCCACTTCACAGTTGCCTACTGCTGTCCTAAGAAAAGGCAGATAAAGAAGTAACAAGAGCAAGGTGAAGCAGGACTAGGGGACTCTGGGAGATCAGGGTCCAGCTGTGGGCTCCCTCCAGGGGTGGGAGACAGGGCAGGTACCTAACCAGGTTGACCTCTGATGATGCCCACCCTATTCTTCATGACTGGAAATGCCGAATGTACTGGATTGCGGATGATGTGGTGATGGTGGGGAGTCCACACTGGGGGCTTTATCATACTAGGCTCTCCTCCTGCTAAAATAGTGTTGTTGTAAAAATGCTATTGAATCGGGACTGATCTGTTTGGTTTTGCACCCTTGGAATGTTTGTGGGGTTACATCATTCATTTATACTAAAAGCTTATCACACACAGCATTTGGGACTGCCCCCTCACTACCTTCTCTGACATTATCTTTGCCCTTTTTCCTAGTTTGTTACAAATGTTCATGCGTACATGTGCACATGCATCTCCCCAAAATATAATGAAAACAGTCTTACGTTTTAAAAGACTTTTATCTGGCTTCCTGATCAGGAGACCAGATTTCTAGCTTCAGACTTAACTAATTGCTAGCAGATGAAAGCCAGCAGCAACTGATCTAGCTGTCTCATCGATGCTGGCTTTCATATGCCAGCAATTAGTTGAGTCTGAAGCTAGAAGAAAGCAAGAATTAATGGATTAATAAACAAAATGCTTTTTTAAACTGTAAGACTTTTTTCCACTTATATTTCCAGGCATGTGTGAGTGGGGGAGGGGGGAGAGAAAGAAAGGTTCTGGAATGGGGCTGGAGAAGAAAGTGGAGTTGGGGAGCAGTGAGAAAAGTTTTGGTTTCTCCGACAAGCCTCAATGGAGCGGGGTGGGGCGGAGTGGTCATTTGGCAATAGAATTTTTTCTCTAGAGAAAAAGAAGTTTAAAATTTATCAGTTACATTGCCAATTGTAAGGAAGTTAAACTGAAATTGCTATTCCTTCTTCTTCTCCCCTGATCACTGGAGGTGGATGGACATTTCCACACCCACAGCAGACCTACTGAATACCCACTGACCACCCAAAATAGGCATAAAAGCACAATTCAACTTTTGCAAAGGAAATCAAAGCAAACCGGAAGCAGGAAAGGAGGTCATTAACATATTTTTGGTGTTAAGAATAAGAAACACTTTTTGAAGGATCCCCAATGGGAGAACAACAGAACGACAATAATGTCATGTGATAAGTCCCAGCCAAAGATGCTATTATCCAGCTGTGTGAGCCAGCATGTTGCAATGGCTTGATCATAGGACTATGACCCTGGAGTTCAATTCCCTGCTTGGCCATGGAAACTCAGTGGGTAACTTTGGGTGCGTGTCAGTCCCCAGAAAAGCCCACGATAGGTTCACTGTAGCGTTGCCATAAGTTGGAAATGATTTGAAGGCACACAATAACAATAAAGTGTGATTTACTTGTCTCATATGATAAAGCCCTGATCTCTGAAGGAACTATCCAAAGTTCTGAAGCAATTTGGGATGTGTGCTTCAACACCTTGGATAGTCCTTCAAAGTTCACACTAAAACTCATGGTAGATTCACAGACCCACTGATATAGAAGCTACAGTCTGAAATGCACTGACCAAGAGATAATGAGATCAAGTCATGCCTAACAGAGTAAGATTTACTGTTGAGTAAACAAGCAAAGAATGGTTCTTCATAAGTCATAGTGTTAAGCGGGACATTGGTAAACTGATTTGGAGATATTTCCAGAAGATATGTAATAAAGGGAACTAAATCCTATGAGATACAGTGAAAAAAGCTGTATACATGTACAAGGAGGAAAAAAGGTTCAGGGAAAACAATACAGAGATCTTCAGCTTTTAGAGGAAGGAGAGGGCTTGTTTTCTGCTGCTCCAGAGACCAGGGCAAGGAGCAATGGATTCAAGCTGCAGGAAAGGAGATTCCACCTGAACCTCAAGAAGAACTTCCTGATGGTCAGGGCTGTCCGGCAGTGGAATATGCTGCCTCGGAGTGTAGTGGAGTCTCCTTCCTTGGAGGTTTTTAAGCAGAGGCTAGATGGCCATCTGTCACGAGTGCTTTGAGGGTGTTCCTGCATGGCAGGGGGTTGGACTGGATGACCCATGTGGTCTCTTCCAACTCTACATTTCTATGATTCTGTCTAAAAAGCTGTCAAGCAGAAGATGGAACAGGCTTGTTCTCTGTTGTTCTAGGTGACAGGATTGGAACCAATGGGAAGAAACTCAAGAGCATAGGTATAGGGTAACCATTGGAAGAACTTTTTAACAGTATGAGATGTTTGAATGTTGAAAAGACTGCCTTGGAAGATAGTCTTCCCTTCACTGGAGATATTTAGCTGAAGAGCAGATAGCTTTTGTCCAGAATACTATTGTTTTATTATACATCACAGATCCAGCATAGAATGGGGATGTTTTCTTGCATTACTTTGCAAAAGAGTGGTCTTTCACCTTTATCCAGTATCTATAGCTGTGGAGCCAACATGGTGTAGTGATTTGAGCGTTGGAGACCAGACTGAATCCCTGCTCAGGCATGGAAATGCACTGAGTGACTTTGGGCAAGTCACATGCCCTCAGATTCAGAGGAAGACAAAGGCAACCCCCCGCAACAGATTTTGCCAAGTAAGTCCCATGATATATTTGCCTCAGGGTTGCCATAAGTCAGGAATTACTTGGGAAGCACACAACTACCCGAAGGTGTTAGGTACAATACAAAGAAAGAAGCATGCAAGCATGTGCATATATACTTCAAGTCAAGTCCCATTGAACTGAGCTCTTTAAGTGATACTTGAAGTTCAGTCATGGCCATGTTTACTGAGAAGTAAATCAATTTTAGTTCAATATAGTGTGTTATCTGTGTAAGTGTATATAGTACATTGTTTCTGGATGAAAACCCTTAGGATCTGACTGCATGTAATGACTTAATCACGCACTCTTGAATATTTTTATGCATAAGTAAGTCTTTCTGAGTCCACTGAACTTAATTTGTGGAGCAAGAATAGGCAGAGTGGAATCCTGTTGCTGGACTGCAACTCCCAACATTCCTCACTATTGATGGTGCTTGCTGGGAGTTATAGTCAAGCAGTGTCTGGAGATTGTGTTTTAAGACACACTGGCCTAAATCCTGTTGTTAATTCTGATGATTAGATCCATTGAGTAAATGAGATTTACCTATGTGTTTACTCACCATTCAACAACTGGTGGAATGGGTCTGCCTGAGTTGCAACTAAGGCCCTTTCCACAGTAGCCTCCCATCCCAGAGCAGGACCGTGATGATACTTCTGCATGACATTGTTGCAGTCCCGCTCCTGTCCCCAGGAGGGTGATCACAGATTAAATCATTGATGAGTTTTCCCTGTCAGTGACCTGTGGTTGCAGCACCATCCCACACTTATCTGTCCTGTGGAAGGGCAGGAAGTGCAATGGCAGTTCTTCCTGCCCCAGTGCAGCCTGGGAAGGTACCTGGCTACGCTGCAGAAGGAAGTGGTGTGTCCATTGCATTCTCTTCCACAGGGAGGTGGTCCAGTGCCAGTGGGAATGCTCCTGTCGCATTGCCTTCCCTGCAGAGCCATTGCAGGGATTGACACTCAAGGACCACACAAGAAGGTAGGGTGCAGAAAGGGCCTAACCAACAGGATGCCAGCCACTGTTATTATATACTGTCTATGGGACAGCAAATTCCCTAGTTGTGATTCTGAATATTTGGATCTTGGTTAGTGGCTTTAAAAATAATCCTCTGCATTTTCTTTTCACATTTGAGAAGAATTAGAATTAGACAGAATTAGAAAAGAGGACCTGAGCAAAGATGAGCTGTATTTTGCATGTTAGAGTGCTTAGTAGCAAATGGTAGCTATTGTGATAGAATAGAGTAACAAAGGGGACTGTTGTATTACAGCTGTGTTGTATTGAAAGGATAAAAGAGATGTTGCCCCCTCCTGTGTGAAAACAAAGGGTAAATTGAGAAACTAGATTGTCCTGTGTATTTTGTATGGTGTAGTGCAGCTAAGAGAGTCAATGTGATGTAGTTTTTTGAGCACTGGTCTACAGCTTTGGAGACCAGGGTTTGATTCCCCACTCAGCCATGGACACGTCGTACACTCTCAGCTCCAGGAAATTCCATCATAGGTTTGCCTTAGGGTCACCATAAGTGAAAAATGACTTGAAGGGACATAGCAGCAGCAACAACAAACTTAAGACAAGCAAGTCTAATATTCCCTGTCCATTATCACTGAAACATCTTTGAACAGAAAGACTCTTACAAGCATGAGAGCCAGCATCGTGTAGTGGTTTGAGCACTGAACTACTATTCTAGAGACCAGAGTTCAAATCCCATCTCAGCCATGGAAACCCATTGGGTGATCTTGGGCAAGTCACATTCTCTCAGCAAACCCCTCTCTGAATTTTTTTTTTTTTTTTTGCCAAGAAAACCCTGTGATATGTTCACTTTAGGATCTCCGTAAGTTGTAAGGAACTTGAAAGCACTCAGTAAATGCAGCTAAACTGGAATCTCTTTAGTGATATGGTCTTCTCCTTTTAAGAGATCCCTTAAGAGACATCTTCCTTTTCTGTGTCCTGTTGCAATCTGTAGAATTGACTACGAGCTCTCGTTTAATACCATCCAACTGCCAAGTCTGCTGAGCAGAAAAAACACACGGAGGGCTGTTGTGGAAGGATGCTCTGAACCTATTAATTCCCCCCACCTTCATGGCAAGTTGCCAGAGCTGTAGCAATTTGCTTAAGCTAGACAGCACTGTTTTATGTGAAGTATGGCTTTCAGGAACAAAGGTTAATCTGGTAGAATACAGATCCTTTTTTAAAAATGTCAAGATGGATGGAACATTTTAATTTTTTTCCTTCTAAGGAAAAGTAAAATACAGTCCATTTCCTAGGAACTTTGCAAGGAAATGTTGCTTGAAATCTGAACCATCCAGCTGGAACAAAGCATCAAGTGAATACAGGACCCACATGAATGTTCTGTGCCTCCTTTGCCTCAGGAACTTCCATGCCTTGTGTGGATCAGAACCTGATGCTTATTCCTACATCGTATGGCCATAGAGGACTCACTGGCTAAGCTTCTAGTTGATGAGGATCTGAGCTGCTCTGACTGTAGGCAACATGAGTCAATAATCTCAAGCAGGGGAACTGTGGTGTCATGAAAGCGAAGCAGTTCTTACCTACCTTCTTATAGAGCCCTCTCCCTGTCACAGTTGCCCACGCCAGCTTTAGGATCAGAACTTCTCTTCCGTAGTAAGATTACCAGAGTGAAAACTGGATAGGGTTCCTGTACCTTTAATAGTTGTGAAGAACAGAGCATTTGGGAAGTGTTTCTTGTCACTCAGGTAGTGAGCAACATTTGCTGAAATTCCCTCTTCTACACTACTGTTAAAGACGAACCTTATTTCCCACCCAGCTGAAAGCAAGCTCTAAATTCTCTGTCTTAGGCTCTGTCCGTTGGCTGCCTGTTCTAAGTTCTGCTAAGTAAATAAATAAAATCACAAAAACAAAGTGAACACCGGTAGTCAGCAATTCAGTTGATATGACGTTTCCCATATACTGGCCAGAGGCCCTCGATTTACTCTTGTCAGCTAAACCTGAGGTAATCAAACTGTATGGCTGAACAAGGCCTCTAATCAAAGAAGAAAAGCAAAATTCTTTAACTTCTAAAAAAACCCAACAGTATGCATTTTTCAAATGGACACATTAATGGGCAAACTAATGGAAGAATGCTGACATTGACTAAAGTGTGTTTGTACAGATTTCATACTCTCGCAACATTCACAGATGAAAACTGACACGTGTGTGGCCAAGCAACATTATAGTGCAGTCAAGATGACAAATACTGTTAATGAGTAAGACCAGACAAGCTGGGCAAGGCTGTAGCAGTTTGCTGATGGCTGAACGTACTGGGAAGGGCAAGATTCTGTCCTCTCCTCTCTTCTCCCACGCTTCTGAGGTAATTGAATACAAACTGCTTTTCCACTTTGAATTCAGTTTCCAGCTACTGAAGTAAGCAAACTGATGAAAGGTTGATGAAGAGTGGGATGAAGAAAGAGAAATAGATACATTTTAAAAGCCACTGAAAAAGTGTGACAACAGAAGAGTGATCAGGACTGTCCCTGCCAAATCAGGACAGTTGGAAAGTATGAGATATTAGAAATGTACAGTGCGGACTGCTGTGTGTTGTATGTGCCTGTTGTTCTGTGTGCCTCCATGCCTGTTCTTCTGTTTGTCTCACACAATGGGTTTTGCACAGAGACCCTGCAGCAGTGTTCCAGAGCTGAAACCCCACCATTCCTTATGTACTGCACATCATCCAGCTCACCAAGCTACCTTTCCCTCAGTTTCTCTCTGTCTGCCAAAAGGGTCATTTCACCTCTGTTGAGTAGCTTCTTGTTGTATTTCTTGTATTTCTCTTCTATGTTTCTCTTGTGTGCTTTCTATTTTTTTGTCTCTTAGAAAAAAAAACACCTCTCCTTCTTGGGTTGTTGTGGGTTTTTCGGGCTATGAGGTCATGTTCTAGTAGTATTTGCTCTTGACATTTCACCTGCATCTGTGGCTGGCATCTTCAGAGGATCTGGAGACATGGAGGTGGAATGGAGTATATATACTTGTGTGATCCCCGGGCAGGAGGGATTTGCATTTGTGATGCATTAGTGATGCAGCTGGCCTGTGAGATAGCCCATTGTTGAGCAGACTAGCCCCCAGAGTTGTGTTGTTAGTCAGGGATATGCATAACAGTTGTGTGTGCATTTAAGTACTCGTTAGCATTATATTGTTTCCTGAAGAGAGACCTCCTGAGTCTGGGTGGTGTTCATTGGCATATTTTTGAGTCTTGATTTTAGTGTTTTTCAGTACTGGTAGCCAACTTTTGTTTACTTTCTGAGTTTCTTCTTTCCTGTTAAAATTGTCTCCCACCCAGGGATCACACAATGGGAATCTTCGCGCATGCCCAGTAGCTTTTCAGAAAGTTCCAGAGCTGAGCAGCTTGGCAGGAACCCCTCCCCCATCTGGTACTGAGCATGCTCAGTCCCGCCAAGCTAACGGTCTCTCCTCAGTTTTGAAGTCTGCCAAAGCAAGACCTGAAAGAGGGGAGGCTGGGCGGGTGCGTGTGAGGGCACAGATGACCACTCAAAGAACCACAGTTACAGGTAAGCAACCTGTTCTTCTTCTTTGTGGTCTCTGTGCCTCATACAATGGGAGACTGAGTAGCTGAGGACCTGACGGCGGGTCAGGTCCTAGAGGATAGTGCTAAGATTTTTTAAGACTGTTGCTGTGGAAGATGGTCCAGGTGATCTCAGACAACACAACACTTGTTACATCAGCCATCAAGGGGATACCCTCTCAAATACCTTACAGGACCTTGCCACCTGTACATTTCAGTCATTCACCCTGTGGCAACAAACAATGCCCTGTTGGACACACTCAGCTGCAGCAAGATTCTTCAGCATGAGTGGACCATATGTCATCAGGTTTATCTCACAATTACAGGTTGTTCTGGAAATCCCAGATAGACCGTTTTGCAACAAGTCACAACAGTAAATGCCATCAGTTCTGCTCTAGGACAGGAGCCATCAAAGACATGTTCCTCTTTCATTATACAGGCTGCTTACTCTGGCGGTTCTCATCCTTTCCACTTTTATGGAGAGTGATAGCAAAACTAGTTATGGACCGCTCTGATGCCGTTCTGATCCATTCTGGCCCAGGCAACTGTGGGTTGGACCTCTTCTAGACAAGTCCAGAGGTTGCCTCTCTTCCCCTCTGCCAGGGTCTCGTTTCATGTTCCAATGGTCACATTTTCCATCCAGACATTCTGTTGCTTCACCTGTCCACCTGGGAGATAACCCACTAGACTCTTCCACATAAAGACTCTACTAGGAGATTTTACCTTTACAAATGGCAGAAGTTCTGTGAGTTTGCTGCTGACAGATTGGAACGGACAACGGCTGCAGTGGTATCAACTATTTCTTTCTGTTGCTAAAGAAGTGTGGTTTATCCTTTTCCTCACTAACTAAAGATCTACCTTTCAGCGACAGTAGCTCATCAACTGTTTGACAGGTCTTCATGGATCCTCTTCAAGAATCCAACTGTAACAAAATTTCTAAAGGGATTTTCTCATCTGTACCTGCCAGTTTCATCTCCGCTACCTTCTTGGTTGCTGCTTTTGATGTTGTCTCAGCTGATGAAGCGCCCCTGTGAGCTCTTGGCAATTGTGGATGAGCATTTACTAATTCTCAAGACTGTTTTTCTTGGTGCTATAACTTTGGCTCAATGTTCAGGGGGATTTGATGGCTTTGTGTTGCAATGAGCCATTCCTGGTGTTTCACCAGCTCCTCTTTCATACCTAAGGTTGTGTCTGAGTTTCACCTGCCACAAGATATCTTATTACCAGCCTTTTGCTCTCAATCTGGTATTCAGTTGGAGAGATCACTGCATTCTTTTGATGTTCCCTGCACTCTGGCTTTTTATACTCATAGGACCTTGGTGTTCAGCAATCCAGCAACCTCTTTGTCCGCAGTGGTGGCTTGTTGCAGAGGACAGAAGGTTTTGGTCCAGTGTCTCTTCATGTGGGTTGTAGAGGCTATCTGCTTAGCCTATGAACAGGCAAAACAGCTGATACCTGACTCACTTTAAGCTCCTTATACAAGGGTCATCTTGTTCTCCTTAGCCTTATTGAGAGGTTTTCCACTGCCGGATCTATGTAGGGCTGCTACCTGGTCACAAAACTAGTTACAGACTTTTCTGATGCCATTCTGATCACTCCATTCTGGCCCAGGCAACTGTGGGTTGGACCTCTTCTAACAAGTCCAGAAGTTGCCACATTCCTCTTCCCCTCTGCGAGGATCTCCTCTCATGTTCCAGTGGTCACATCATCCATCCAGACACTTTTCTCCATCACTACCAGCTCATGCTAGAAGGGATGTGAGATTGGGTGGACAGTGCTGTTCTGTAGTGAGCTGATCCTCCTTCTTGTGGTGAGCTTTGTAATCAACAGTTGTGTGTGGTACAGAGACCACAAAGAAGAAGAAGAGGTTGCTTACTGTGGTTCTCTGAGAGGTCATCTGGGCCCTCATAAAATCCTGCCCTACCTTCCCTCTTTCAGGCCCTGTTCTTTTTGACAGACTTCAAAACTGAGGGGAAGGTAGCTTGCCAGTTGGGATCATGCACAATACACAGGAGGGGTGGGGTTTTCTACTAAGCTTCTCAGTTCTAGAATATTCTGACAGGGTCTCTGTTGAGTGAAGGCATAGATGACCACTCAAAGAACCATGATAACAGGTAAGCAACCTGTTCTTGTTGATCTCTTCCCTCCTCCATTCATGGCATGTATCACAAGTCCAGAAATGTAGAGATTTTCAGCTACAAATTATTTGTTTGTTTTCATTCCAGGAACTGCAGAATTTGGACAAATACATTTCTTTTCTTTTCTTTTTTAAACCAATCTAGAAAATTTCTCAAGCATCTCTGTTTGGTACTGGATAATTCTGGGCAGTGGGAGCCTCCTAACGTAATACACTCAGGATTAGTTTGCCTTCTCCTAGCATGACTTGTGTGAAAGAGGCCATTGTTTTGAAGAGATATCTTCCATCAGCCCAGATGGACCATTCAGCTCCTTGCCTTGTGGCTGCCTGTACCCCAGCCTCATCAGTCTCTTTGAATAATCTCATCCCAGTCTGGGGCAGGAGAGGCAAAGAATCCATCACCAAAACAGCCTTCTGGGGACTTGTGCTGTAGGGAGACAGACCCAATTTAACACTTCATTAAGGATTTGCCAGCCATTGATCTAGATTATCAGGGTTACTGCTAGCTAATTGCATCTTCCCATGCTTATTAATTATATTTGGAGAGCAAGAGAACAGTGTTTAGTGCCTGTCTGCTATGTTTAGAAAAGTCTCCAGCAGAGATCTAATTATGGAACCAATCATTCACTGGCATTTCGTATACTATTAACCCTTTTTGTGGCGGGGGGAGAGGATATAATCATTAGGAAGGACCCTTAACTGTTTGTGAAACTGTCCCCCTGGATTGCTCTTGTGTGCAAGCCATTTCCAGCTTACGGCAACCCTAAGGTGACTCTGTTATGGATTGGTCTTGGCAAGATATTTTCAGAGAGTGTTTGCATTTGCCTTCCTCTCAGGCTGTGAACGTGGACTTGCTCATGGACTTTCATGGTCCAGCAGAGATTTGAACCCTCATCTCCAGTGTCGTAGTCTACTGCTCAAAACACTACACCACACTGTCTCTCCCAAGATTGCCTTTAGTTTGAAGAAACTAAGTGGGCAACTCCATTTCTAAATAATGTGGTAGAGATGGTACATTGCCATTCGTACAAAAATTAATTCCAGGAAAAGTTAACTTTTTGGAGTACAGCTCTCAGAAGCCCCCAGTCATCAAAGCTCCTGGCCATGGGGGGCATTCTGGGAATTGTAGTCTGAAAGAATAACTTTTCCAGAGACTAATCCTGGGAGAATTAATTTTCTTAATCACAAGTTTTTAAAAGCCGCCATCTTAAAATACAGGACTAAGGGTTGGTCTTTCCTACAAAATGGAATGAGGCCGTAGAGCATTGTGGAGATGCAGGACTCTGTCTCACTGTACAATTATAGTAGTCAGGGAAGGCGCTAATGCTCTCTTGCTGAGAGTTCTAAATGCTCCTCCCTAAACTACATATCCCAGAATGCAATAGGATGGAAGCATGGCAGTTAAAGTGGGATCATTGTGATATACTTGTGTAGTACCCACAGTGAACTATACTATTTCAGGCTGAAAGTGGAGAACTGTATTTTAAATGTTTGCCATCACTCCCTGCAAATAGAAAATAATCATAAGAGATAGGCACATAATCTGACCTAGTTATTTTAATTTTGTACCACTTTTGAGTACTGTCACCAGGGTCAGATGGAATTCCACCACCACAACACCCCACCTCCCAAAGAGGATCACCTGATGGAGAGTGGCTTTTAGTGGCTTAAGTTAAAAATGCTAGAAGAGAAGAGAAACCCAGCAGCACCTCTGGCATTTTAAATGTGGATGGAGAGGTGGATTCAGGACCGACAATTGTATAATAAAGGATGAAGCTACAATGATGATGATGGTGATGTAGTGCCATCACTGCATATGGTGCTTTACTAGTAAAAGAATAACATAACACAAAACAGTTGCTTGCCTGCAAGCTTACAATCTAGTTAAGATATGACACAAAAGGATAAGGGAGTGGCAGCATGGGAGAAGATTTAAGTCCAACACTGCCTCTTCTCTCTCCGAGGCCACAGCAGTGGCAGTTGGGATGGAAGGAGGACCTCTCACCAGGAAGAGAATTCCTCAGACTAGTGTTCTCCAGACTTGTGTGGAGTTCAGCTCACATAATCTCAACTCAGCAGGGGAGCTGTGCTGGCTAGGGATGATGGACATTGTAATCAATAAGTCTGGAAGGCAGCAGATTGGAGAAGGCTAGCTTAGAGGATTCAATTCAGAAGGCTCAAGACCATTTCATTTACCCCATTGAAAGTTCTGGGCAACACTTTCTAGTTCAGCTGACCCTGTTGAAGCAATATTGTAGGCTTAGAGTACTCCCTATAAATAACTTTTCCTTTTTTTAATTAAAAAAAAATGCAAGTATGCAAGGTGAGGAGAAGTGATAAAACTGTAAGACCAGAATAGGCAGTGTGAAATATAAGAATGTGAATAATTGTCTGTGCTTCAAATTAAAAATCTGCTCTGAGAACAAGGATTTTTAACTGACTGCCATCCAAAATATTAAATATTTTTTGTAAGGAATTGGTGCAGGAAGAGGGCTAAAAATCAGCAAACTTAGGCTTCAGCCATGTAAGTTTCCAGAAGGAGAAGGGCAACAAACCAGTCTAGAGAAGTGGTAGAAAGTGTTAGATTTTAAAGAGATGATTGGTGTACATGAACACGGGATGTATGCAGTCCATCTTTGTAGCATTCACATGGAAAAATCAGTATTGAGTCCAGAATTCAACATCATGACATCATTTGAGTTTCTAGTGTTTGGGAAGATTGCAAAGCGAGGTAGAAGGTGGTCCATTACTCTGTCTAACTCTATGAACAGTATAGGAGCTTTCTCCAGTTTTTAGTCTGGCCACTCTAGACAGACCATTAGCCTGATTCATATCTTCAACAACAATGTCTCACAAGGTCCGGAGGCCAGCTCCCCTCACAAATATCAGAGTGCATGATAGGTGTTTTGTTTGTTGTTTTTTTTTTTAAAAAAAAGCCCTTCCAGTTGTTTCTTTTAAATATGTTCTCACTCTTAGGTAGAGTGCATGGGGAATGCTCATGCTGTTCTACATGGTAACTGCACTTTCTGGTGGCTTCCAAGAGTCCAATGCCCCTTTAAAACAAGATGGCATATCACTTGAATGAATTATTGAAAGCAGGGGTGGTTGTCTGCTGGGGTTGGAGAAGGCTCATCTCCACTTCTGGAACTTGAAGAGCTGTTCTCTTCCCTTGTTATACTCCTATCTTCTGAATTTTAAAATGTTTTAAAACTTTTTTAAAAACTTAAAGTGTTCCCTGTATTTCACTGTACCTCGAGCAATTTTGCAATATTTTGGGACCACCACGACTGTTTTAGGCTTCAGATGGCCGTAAGGGGCTGTGTTATACTTTTCCCACCCTGACTTAAGGATTTTGTGTGGATTTTGCCGGCACCGCTGCACTGTCAGATTTTAGTAGCAAGTAGCCTGAAGTCCATGGATCAGGGAGGGCTGTATGAAGCCTTCTGTGTTGCCCATCCATGCCTTAAAACACCTCACAGCTGTACTTTCCATCATCAGTTTTTGAACTGAGATATCTTAAAGCAGGATATCTCAAGATGTGGGAAACCAGCAATATTTTTTCCCCAGTGAGACAGGAACCAATTCCCTATTTGTTCCCATTGGCTACAATTGTTATTATTTTTTTCCCCTTCTTTCATGGAACCTTGTCAAGGGTCTGTAGCTGATGGCTCAGGGGCTAGCACCAGCCAATGGACCATCACTTTCTATAGCACTATGTTTAAGCTACAGTAACCCAAGTTTGAAATCTGGCTTCTTCTCCACATCCAATATCTTCCTGGTATTGCTTTCTGCAATGGTTAGTGTAGGAAAGCTGTTGTGTAGGAGAGGTCCTGAGCATCACTGATCGGAATAGGGTTGTCAGGTTGGATATAAGATAGGGCTCTTGTAACTTCAATCCTTAACAGATCATAGGGTAAGACAAGGTACTGTAAAGCTTCATCAGGTGGGACAAAGGTATCTGTCCTCATGTACTTTCCAAACCAACTTTAAACTGTAGCTGTCCCCTCTCAGCATGGTTACTGAATCCCTGGTGGAAAGCAGCAGGACGGGACTCGCATGAGAACCTAGTTGTATTCTTGTCACCAAACACAAAGCAATTGAAGGAAAACCTAACATGGCTTTGGATGAGCTAACCCAACAAACGCTTTCATATTGTCTCAGTTTTCCTTCAAAAGAATGAACTCACACTGTGAGGGATACATGATATCTCTTCTTTATGGTCTCTATGCCTCACGCAGTTGGGTTCTTCATGCCTGCTGAGAAACTTCTATCGGACGATTCTAGAGCTGAGTAGCTTGATGGAAGTTCCTCCCCCTTTGTGTACTGCAGATGGTCAAGCCCAACAAGCTACCTTCCTCTCAGTTTCTCTCCATCCATCAAACAGCATCCGCCTATGAGTAGCGTTCTTTTTTTTCATAACTTCTAACTTCTAATATATTTTTTTCTTTCTTCTGTTTTTCCTTTTTCTTGCAACCCCCCCTTCCTAATTTCTTCACTTTCCCTTCTTTTTCTTTTCTATGTCTGCCATGCTGTTTAAGTTGTGTATGCCTTGAAAATGCGAGGTCTTGCTATGCGATGCCCACTTTAAGTGTTTATTCTTTCCCCGCGAAGGCCATAATGTTCGGGCCTGCCCCGTTTGTCATGAGTTTACCTCACAGAGTTTAAAGAACAGGGCATCCTGATTTAAATCCTACTGCTGGGAGCAATCCCTTGGAGTTAGCAACAAGTGGCTTCGAACAAGGCTCTCTATACTGCCTCCACCTTGATTTCAACCTTCGGCCACACCCCTGCTCTGATTTCATCACCAGTATCAATGTTGAAGGATAAACAGCCATCAAGACCAACTATTTCTATAATGGCCTTTCTGGCCCCATCATCAGTTCAGGAGCAGCTTACCCAAATGATGGTTATGCCTTCATGCTCCATGGCTGTGGTGTGACCTGTGCCTTCCATGACTGTGGACAAGGCAGCTCAAGAGGCAGCTAAGAGCACTCATCCCTCTGGGGAATCAGCACCAGAAAAGAAAAAGAAGTGCCATGCACCCTCTACTGCACCGTTACAAACTTTGGTACTGGTAGCCTTTCCGCCTGCCCATACTCCACCCTCTATGGACTGTACGATGCAGGCCAAGCCACAACTCCAACCAACACCACCTCTGTCAGTCCCAGCCCTAGTCACGGAGACAGGGTTCTCAGGTCCATGTTCTCCTTCAGCCTCTCCTGAATGTTAGGCTTGCACGTCTCCTCTTCCTCTGACTCCAGCTAGAGACCGCAGAGTCTGTAGGGAGCACCAGCTCAGACTTTCTGTCGATATCAGTCGGGACCATAGAGAGCATCAACAATAATCTCCCATTGGCCCTGACTGACCCCTTTGTCACAGTCAGGACCGTTTGCCTGCCAGGACTGGGATGATTCACCTGACCATCAGGACCAAGCCTACCAGTGACCTGAATATCCAGCACTTGCTCTCTGAGAGGACTCGCCCTTCACATCAGCATCTTACATCAGCCAATACGGTAGATTACTTGAGGAAGGCACCACCTTCTTCGTACTACTCTTACTCACCTGCTTATCGTCCTGACATTTGCTACTGGTGTCCACCTTGGTACTGAGTGCAATCCAGATCTTGTTCCTGTTCACTCTCTGGACTTCTGGCTCACCTGATCTTCATCACCGCACGCCATGATCTCCATACCGGTCTCACTGCTGGCCCACTTGTCGTCACTCACTGTTGTCTCCATCTCTTCCTGCAAGATTGGCACCACAGCCACCATCTTGGATGATTTCACCTCCTCCTTGCACTATGGCCACAACCTCCAGACCTCCACCGCTAATGGTTCAGTCATTGCTTCCACTGACGTCAGAATCTTCATCGATACCAGCAATGGCAACGATGACGTCGACTTTAGTACCAATCTCATTGGCACCCTTGCCTGTCCCGGTACTGAGTACGAGACCATCCTGAACCACAGGCTTCCAGGAGTCTTCAAATGCCTACAAATGTGATGAGGACTCTCCTGAATCTCACCCCACATCTCAGGACTTACACCAGCAGCATTTGGGAAACCAGCTCCTGACTCAGCACTGGAGGATATCAAACAGTTTGCCATTATCCTCCTCCAGATGGCCAAGAGGATAAGACTAGACATCTCTGGGCCACCTCCTCCTGTCCAGGATCCGGTTTCCCTATTTGTCAATAATCAGGCCTGGACTGCAGCAGCAATTGTATACAGCCGTGGCCTCAGCTAACCGCCCACCCTCAAATACCTCATGATCTGGAACATCTTTATAGGACTTAACATAAGGATATGGAGTATCTTTTCAACCATCTACCTTCCAATTCCATCATTGTTGAGGCCTCCCAGATGAAGAGAGGAAAGAAGATCCACACAACCCCGCCTGACAGGGAGGGTTACCGTCTTGATATTTTCAACTGTAGATTCTATTCTGCTGCCTCCTATTTCCAATATCCAGGCTTGCCTGGTAGCTTACTGTTGTTCGCTATGGAATGGCATCCTTAACCTCATCCCATTTCTTCCTGAAGAGCATAGGTCAATGGTGCTGCAATGCCATAATGAAACCCTCACTTTATCAGCCTAACAAATCCAGTCCTCCCGTGTGGCCAGAGTGATGGTAGAATCCATAGCATTAAGACACTATGCTTAGTTCTGATCTGCTGGTTTAGCTAAAGACACCTGCAAAAGGATTAAAGACCTTTGAGGGTCAGGGCCTCTTCCACTCCACAACCAATGAGGTGATGGACCAGCTCATGAAAGCCAGGCTGACAGCCAAGAAAATGGGTTTTGCTGCCTGCCAACAGCATTGCAAGTCTCAATTGTATCACCAGTCCTGGAGGCATCCTTCCTCCTCATCCTAATGCTCTAGATCTTCTCACCTCTTCTGTACCATCCTCCTTGGTTTGCTGCTCAACCAAGCTCTGTTAGGCTCCATTGGAGAAGTTCTCCACCATGTCAAAGTCTTGCTTTTGACTTCTCTCACAAGTTGCCTCCTCTGCCAACCTTTCATCCGAACTGTCTTCTTCCATCCAGGGCTCCCTATCTATCCCACCATTATCCCACCTGGTGGAACATCACCTCAGGCACCTGGATCCTTACCATCATCCACCTCAGTTATGCCATAGAGTTGTTAAGTCCTCCACCTCTTGGTGTCCTCTGCTTCACACACACCCAACCCCGTCCTCTTGGAAGAGTTAGACAGTCTCCTACACAAGGGTGCAGTGGAAAGAACACCACCTCACTGCAGAATGACCGGCTTCTTCTCTCGGTACTTCATTGTTCCAAAGAGGGACAGGGGTTTGCATCCCATCCTGGACTGGCATGAAGTCAATTCCTATACACCTTTGCAAGTTCAAGATGGTGACTCTCACCACTATCCTCCCCTTTCTGAGAAGAAGTGACTGGTTTGCGTTGATAGAACTTTGGGACATATATTTCCACATCGCCATATACACTCACCACGGGAAATTACTTCACTTTGCCATGGACAATGACCTTTTCCAATACAGAGTTCCCCTCTTCGGTCTATCTGCAGCACCCAGGATGTTCACCAAATGTATGGCCATCGTCATCTCTAACCTAAGGACCAAGACAATCATCATGTTCCCCTACCTGGACGATTAGGCCCTAGTGGTGACTTGCAGATCAAAGTTCTACAAGGATCTTCACTATACCCTCTGTCTTCTCCACAACCTAGGCCTGAATGTCAACCCAAAGAAGTTCCATCTGGAGCCCACCCAGGTTCTTGATTTCATCAGAGTGACACTATATTCCACTGTCTTGAATGCACTTCCTCCTCACCAGAGAATGCTCACTTTTCATGATGTGGTGTTCACTTTGATCAACAGATCCTCATGTTCAGCCCTGGATATCCAGTGCCTTCTAGGCCTCATGGTGGTAACAACTACCATGACCTACTTGTCACACCTCCGCTTCTGTCTTCCCCAGCATTGGTTTGTCCACCACTTCGACCCACTTCAGGACAACTAACATGTGATACTTACCATTCCCCACCACATCCAGGAGTTACTTTTCCAGTGGACCTCCAGACACAACCTCCTTGCTGGCATGCCCTTCAGACCCCTGAGACCAACCATTATGATCACCACCAATGCTTCTCTGATGGGATGGGGAGCCTATTGCCATGGAGCCTTGGTTCATGACATCTGGTCCCCCAACAAGGGTTCTATACACATCAGTGTGCTGGAACTCCTAGTGATGTTCATGTCCCTCTGTGCTTTCGAATGTCTCCTCCAAGCAAGAGTCACCCAGCTGCTTTCAGACAACATAACTGCTGTCTGTTATGACAATCACCGAGGAGGGACCCATTTGATAGCCCTTCTCAGTCTAGTGCTTCATCTTTTGGACTGGTGCATCCCCAGACGAATTCACCCAATTGCAGTTCATCTAGTGGATGAGGACAACACTCTGGCAGATGCCTTGAGCCAAACACCAGAATCCCACCACAAATAGTCCCTCTTCCTTCAAGTATTCAGTGTACTGACACCCACCTGGGGCTAGCCGGTTATACACATATTTGCATCCCCCCACAATTCAATGTTGCTGCTTCTACTCCAGAGTGAGGACAGGACACAGCTCCCTAGGGGTTGTCTTCTAGTTTCCATGGAAAAGGAGTCTCTGTTATCTGTTTCCTCCTCTTCCACTTCTCAGCAAAGTCATTGCCGAAATATCAACAGACAAGACAGTCTGGCCAAGGCGACTTTGGTTTGGTCGCCTTCTCTCAATGTGTCAAGGACAACGGATGCGGCGGCCTCATGCCCCAGAACTCTTCTCTCACTTGAACGGACAGGTACTCCATCCAGACCTGCCCCTTCTCAAACTGACAGCATGGAGGAAAATCACCTATATTCCCTAAGGCTTCATGCTGTTTCGTTGGCGTCTAGGAAAGATTCCACAAGAAGATCCTATCTCTATAAATGGAAACATTTTTCAGCCTTTGCAGCGGAATTCTCCCAACCTCCAATTCAGCATCACTTTTCACAGTACTACACTTCCTTCTTCACCTGAGAGAGCAGGGCTTGGTTTTCTCAGTCAAAGTCTACCTTTTGGCAATTGTCACCTTCCAACCTCATGACTCTCCTTCCTCCATACTCTTACATAATCCAACTGTGAAATGCTTCTTGAAGGGCCTCCAACATCTCTGTCCTCCAGTGGCCCCTCCTCTTACACCATGGTCACTCTCACTGGTCTTATCCTGATTGAGGCATCACCCCTTTGAACACTTAGCTACAGTTGATGAAAGACTGCTTATTATAAAGACAGCTTTTCTTGTTGCCATCATCTCAGCAAGGCGTGCCAGCTAGATCACAGCACTCTGCTGCAATGAGCTCTTCCTAGTCTTGCACAACAAAGTTGTCCCTTGGCTGGACATTACCTTTCTACCCAGAGTGGTTTCCAGTTTCCACTTGGGCCAGGACATCATCCTCCCCACCTTCTACCCTGAGCCATCTTCCAACCTTGAGTACTTCTTGCATTTACTAGACATGCACAGAGCTCTGGCCTTCTGCACCAAGCAAATGACACTCTTTTGACAGTTGCCCCATCTTCTCATTTGCTACTGTGGTAGACACAAGGGCTGAAAGGTCTCTGTCCAGCGTTTTTCTAAATGGATTGTTGAAGTGATATGTATTGCTTATGAACTTGCTTACAAGCCTGTCCCTTCCTCATTCCATGCTCATTCCACAAGCATGGTGTCATCTTCTGCAGCACTCTTCCAAGGCATCGACCTCCCAGAACTATGCAGAGCGGCAATATGGTCTCAGTCATCCACCTTCATCTGCCATTATCTTCTTGACTGCAGGGCCAAGAAAGATGCCGATTTTGGTTGAGCGGTCTTATCTTCTGTCCTCTAGGACCTGACCCACCATCCTCCCCATAAGCTCTCTAATCACTCAATTGTGTGAGGCACAGAGACCATGAAGAAGAAGGACAGGTTGTTTAGCTGTAGCTGTAGTTCTTTGAGTGGTCATCTGTGCCCTCACAGAAACCCACCCTACCTGTCTTCTTTCAGGTCTCCACTATTTGCCAGACTTCAAAACTGAGAGGGAGGTAGCTTGTCAGGCTTGAGCATGCTCAGTGCAGAGAGAGGCTTCCACCAGGCTGCTCAGCTCTAGAATCTTCCGATGGAGCCTTCTGTGCAGATTTGAAGAACCCAATTGTGTGAGCGCACAGATGACCACTCAGAGAATTACAGTTACAGTTAAGCAATCTTGTTCCTTCTGATGCAAAGGGGCTAGAAAATGAGTTATATAGCAAGAACTGGGGAATGACTGTTTTTTTTTTAAAGGAGGCTGTACGTAGCCAACTGATGCCTAGCCTGTAGTTAAAACTTCTATCAAATTTGTTAGCTTGATGAAATTTCCCCAACACATGTGCTTGCAATAGTGACTTGGCAGCCTTGACAAACTATATCAGAGTGTACAAGCACATGTCTCAGGGCTCTTCAGATTCTGGTCTGTCAGAGTGAGGGACAGAATTGCATCTCTTTCTCTGAATAAAATTACATCCTTGATATCACCAGACCTGATATTCTTATTTCTCCTAGAGTTATTGGGGGGTTTGGGGGGGTGGGGAGTGGAAGCAGTGCCCCCTTCAGAATAACATTACGTTCACTGTTGTGTGTCTAGTGGCAAGAACAGAGCCAGACGCTCCTTCACGTCCCCTTCGTACTCTATACTATCAAGGCAATAGCCATGTTGTTAGGAGGTGGCTGCTGCTGAACTTTGGGGTCGGGAAGGTAAAGAAGAACAGAGCTCTATGGTACTTCATCCTCCTTTAAGATTAGTTAAGGATTAAAGTCACAGAAACCATATCCTAGAATCAAAGTGGAAGCCTGAGACTGGGCCTCTCACTGTTGTTCAAATCAGTGTACCCAGCAGTACCAGGACATCCATCTTGAAGGGCTTCCTTCCTCAACCCCAGGTTCATGTTCATCATTGTGCTGAGGATGACATTAGTGAAGATGAGGTCTCTCAAATTTCACTGCATTAGGATACCTGCACACCAGAGTTGCTGCCTCAGGTCTCTGTAGCAAAGTAGCCAGTATGGTATTGGTTAGCCAGCTCAAGAGGTCTCCTTTCCATTTTCCAGCATTGCCATACCCAGTTCTCTCCAAAGGCAGCCATCTCGGAAACTCTTTAGGCTGTCGACATAAATATTTAATAAGCAATATATCTGCATTTTATTGCTCATTACCAACAAGATTATTTCAGTATATTACTCTTAGGTATGAATATTTATGGTGTATTACTCGGCTTGAAGTTAAATGGCTTATTGACTCACTCTTAATGCCTGGTAAGCACTGATGTGCTCTTGCTGGTTTTTTGGTGGGAGGGGGCTAAAGTGCTGGGAGAGTGGGGTAGGCTCAGAAGGCTATCAAGATTCTGATACCTGGGCTTTTTTCTCTTGAGATGATAAAGTTAGGATGAAGCAAAAGTCACTGGGAAATCTCTTCCCTAGGATTAGGGATAGGGAACCTAGAAGCTCAGGAAGCTTATATTCAGTCAGATCATGGGCATTCTGACTCAGTACTATTAACTCTGGCTGGTAAAGGCTCTCCAGAATTACAGGCAAGGTTCTTTCCTACTCCCACCTGGAGATCCTTGTTATTCCCTGGTGGCGCTGCTCTGCAGTTAACATCATCCATGACATTTGGTTCAGCAGCAGTTGGCTATTTCCGTTTCAAAACCCTGACTTGGAAACTTCATAATAAGTCTGTCTGGGAAATAAGAATAAATAAGAATTCTTCCCTCCCCCGAAAAAAATGTTCTGACATTGCAGTGAGTGAAAACTTCAGTTGAACATTTGAAAATACAGCAAGCAAAATTAGCAAGGGAATGGGAACACGGCAAATCTAAGACTTCTATGTATGTACAATTTTCAGTGTCTCATTCTGTGGCATAGAAATTTAGGAAGAAAGAAACATTTCGTAGGGGGACAGAATTCTTATTTGGAGAACGATATTCTCATTTAACTTCTTCTCCACCCCCAATAGCTATACCCCTATGTTCCACTTAGATAATAAGAAAGAAAACTGACTACTCTGACAACAACATACCACAAATATGTATGAACTGCAGAATTGCAGAAAATGAAAATATCTCAAAATAGATGCAGCACATAACTAGATACAGTCTGCCCTCTGTATTTCCGGGGTTCTTTTTGCAGGAACCCCCATGTAAAAGAAAAAAAATGTAAGCATCTCATCTCGTTATAGTCAGTGGATGTGATATGCACACACCCATGCCAGCCACATGGCTGCTGCATCTATTGACTATAATGGTATGCAACGCTTCACATGATTTCACATTCATGTGCATAGAGGTTGTGCCAAGGGAGGGGCCACTGTATTTCAAGGCCTTTACACAGAAGTCTGTCACACACAAACCCACATACACAACCATATACACTCTCACACATTCATTAAAAACATACACATTTATGGAAACTATCCATTTTAAAGATCACCTCAAACTGAGCTCACCCAGTCTAGCATAGCGATAAGAAATGGAAATAGCCATGGATGGGAATGGCAATGGGGGCAGTGGGCCACATGACTCCTCTTTAAGCTCCCTGAGGAAGAAAAAAAGCACCAAAACCGACAACTATTTTTTTTAAAAAAAGGGAGAGTTTTGCTTCAGATGTTGTTTGTTTGAGGAGAAATTTTTATACAGAAATGTGTTTATGTGTTTGAGCAGAAAATCTGTCTTTTATTTTTATTTTTTTAAAGGAAACTTTTTTCCCAACTTGAAGTGACATTCCAGGCCTTTCATTTGGAAGAGCTTTGGCCACCACAGAAGTCAGAACAAAAGGCTCCCCAAAGCTTCCCTACACATGGTTTAAGAGGAGCAGGACTGGCTGTGTGACAAAAACAGCTCCTGTCCTTCCTTGGGGGATAGCTGGTTGACTAAGGAGAAAAATTCTGTGGTGATGGGGGGGGTGGCCCCCAATGTCTGCTGGTTGAAGTTGTTGCCTCCCTCTGCCTCATAGTATTGCTGGCCTTGCTGTCATAAGGACCACCAGGTTATGGAGAAAATTTATGAAGCCTACTTAAAATGCCCTAGGAAATTCCTGCCCAAATGCCGTTGCCACCTCTAAGAAGAGGTAGAGTTTTGGCTTAATCGTTGCCTTTGTTGTCCTACGCTGTGAAAAAGCTGCCCTGAGCTAATATGTCCTTTATTTCAAGCTAGCTTGACACAGAATAAAGCCCCCTCCCCAGTGCTGTCTCCACTTCCTTCTCTGCTTTCAAAGAAACTATTTCCTCAAGTGCCTCTGAACTACTCACCTTGTCAGGTGTCCAGTGCAAACCAGGCAAACTCACTGGGATCATAAAACCTCGCTAAATGAATTGTTGTTGTTGCTGCTGCTCCTTTGGCCGGCAGCAACTACTTAGGTGTGTTTTTACAAGCTGGGGAAGTTTCCTCGATGCAGTAAATTGCCTCTGACAGGCAGTTGTGCCATAAAGAGCTGACATTTCTCTGTAATGGTTATAAAATGCTGAATTATTTTGGTGAGCTGCGGCTGATGAGGGAGCAACTTGGAGGTAGGATAATTAGTTGTGAAGCAGTAAATATAAGAGACAGCCTAAGAGATGTTGAGTAAGGAGGTCCTTAATAATTCAGAGGAACTCCTGGAGGCAAGGGAGAAAACCAGGCAGTAAGGCAGCAGGCGCTTTAAGGTCAATGTCCACAAGCTTCTCTGTCTTTTTCAGCCGCAAGTTTGGTAATGATCTCCATGAGATGTTGGCACTCTTAAGTCCTAATTTCTATTGTTACTATTATTTTTAAAAACCATCCCATATCCTATGACTTGCTCTTCAACAGTAGTTAATTTACAGAACTGGACTTTAGGAGCACACCGTGGCCTTGGATGCACTCTTGCCACAGTGAGTCACCCAGCTCTTGTTATTGAAAAGTTACTTTACCACAATGCTCTCTATGTTGGGCTAACTTTGAAAAATGCATAAAGATATCAACTGTCCCAAAATATGGCAGTGCAGTTATTGATATATATATATATTGATATATATATATATATATGTAGCACTGAACACATGACATGAGTCTTGGCTTCCCAACTTATTTCTGGGTCCAAAGGATTTCCTATAAAGTTTACAGCCTTAAATAATTTGGGAACAGGGTATCTGGCCACTGTCTGCTCCTAAATGAATCTGTTTGCCTACAGAGATGTTGAATAGAGGCTTTGTCCCAAGTAGCCCATCCCTTCAAGTTATATGGTAGTAGGAGAGACTGGACAGTCATTTGTTGAGGATGCTGTAACTCTCCAGACCGCCTATGTTGAGCAAGGTTTAGATGAAAACCTCTCCTTTAGTTCACTGCTTCTGGGTTGTTTTGTGGGGTTCTCTCTTTTAATAGTGTTCCTGTTTGCAACAACATAGAAATATCTGTGTCCACTCAGAGGAACCACAAGCCCACCTGGTTCTAGTATTGTCTCATTCATTCATCAAAGTCTGCCTGGCAACCATCTTCAATACTCTACTAAATATATTCAAAGCAGTGCCAGAAATGAGAAGTTACGGATTCACATAAGGAACATAAGAAACTGCATCTTATCAAATCAGACCTTTGGTCCACTTAGTTCATTATGATCAATCATGATAAGCATTAGCTCTTCAGGATTTCATACAGTGGCTGTTGCTGGCCAAAGATTGGCCTGGGACCTCCTGCAATTAAGGGCATGCTCTTCTTCCCCATTGCTGCCCATTTGATCTAGAACCATAACTTTGAAAAATGACTTTTTTGGATTCAAGTCCCAGAATCCCCAGGTAGTTTGGCAATTAGGAACTGTGCTCCAAGCCCTCCCCACCCCACTTTTCCAAGCTATGTCTGAAAATCACATCAAATCAACACATCACTTGTTGTCTAGTTCAGGGTTATAGTTCTGCACTGAATAAAAATGCGATTGGTCTGGGCTCTGTTGAGTTGAATGCAACCTGTGTGCATTTTTAAATAGTGTCCAAAAAGAGAATGCTGGCATTGAAAATTGGCAGGCTTCACTTGGCAAAGGTGAAGCACATGGCTTGGGAGCCATGGTGTACCTCTACAGACCATATGGCAAGGCTGGCCCTCTCAGGGCATACAATGGATAACAGAGGGAGCAGCTGTCAAGGCTGGGTGCTGTTTCCTGCGTGGGAGTTGCTAGTTCCTGCTGCCCTTAAAGCTAAGGCCAGATCTAATAGAGGAAATCAATTATTGAATACTAATGATAGAAAAGCAATGGGGTCAGTTGTTAGAAATAAGGCATGATATATTGGTTGCAATTCTAAGTCTGAAGTATCATTGGCAGCCCAAAGAACAGAGTCTTGGTTTTCTGTTTCTCTTTTAGGTTGATTAACAATGGTGAAATACAGGCATCTCAGCTAGAAAACTCAGTCAGTACATTTGAAATGTTAGATGATGCAGTACCTCCCTCCCCATTCACAGGTTTGACACTCATAAATTTGATTATTTATGAAATGCGTGCATGCCTTCTGCCCTTCTCCTCCTCCCATTCCCTTACATTTGCTGGGAATGAAGAAAGAAGGCAAGAGTTCCCAGGCAAAAGGAAAGGGAATGGGGCAGAGACACATGCATGCCTTCCTTCTCCCCTTCAGACCTCCCTCTCCCATTCCCTTGCCTTTGACCCCAGTGTGGAGAACACATGCTGAGGTAAAAGACAGGGGAATGGGTGGGGGAAGGAACATGTGCACTTTCCTTCTCCCCTCCAAAGCTTCCTCCTCCCATTCCCTTGCCTTTGACCCCAGCTCTGAGAACTTGTGCTGAGGCAAAAGGTAAGGGAATGTGAGGAGAGGGCATGCACATTCTTCTCCCCTCCAGAACTTTCCCCTTTCAATTCCCTTATCTTTAGCCTCAGCACTGAGAACTCGCATCAAGGCAAAAAGCGAAGAAATGGGCAGGGGGAGCCCTAGAAGGGAATCAGAGGGGGATCGTGGGGGGAGTTATTTGTGGTTTTTGCACTTTCACAGGGGTTCTGCACCCCAAACCCTCACAAAAATAGAAGGGACACCATATTTTAAAACTGCTTCTTGCTATCCTCTTTTGTTGTTATTGTTAGTCTCAGAGAACAGTTGAACATTTTCACATGTGGGTTTTGCATATTTTTGCAAAGTATGGAGTACTGGAAAATGTGGCAACTATAGCCTTATAGTTGGAGTTATTCATATCGCTCTGATCAGTTATCTTCTCTTAATGTGTTTATAGTGTCCATTGACTTAGTTTTACAGAAGCAAAGTTTGTGCAGACACAGGAAGGTTATTTTTTGTTTATTTATTTATTTGCAAAATATTTGCATAACCACAATGCCGAAGCCACAGTGAGGAGAACTAATGGCATACAAAAGGTTAAATCTCTCATGTGTGCAGAGAAATCCTCAAGGTGCTGTTTCATTGTGCCAAAATGGCGGAATCTTGATTAAAATCTCTGCAGTGGTATGATGTCTTCACATCTCTGTCCTCTGCCCCCTATGCTAGCCCTCAAAGTTGATGTGGACTGGATGTTACTCTCCCCCATTTTCAGTACTGTAAAACGATTAATAGGTGGGTCTAGTTAGCCTTTGTACATGGAATAAGATAGGATGCTATCCTGCTCTTCGGCATGGAATATACAGGACTGGCCCTGGCACGTGGTAATGTGTGTCATGTATGTACTTTCCCTTTGTCTGAAACAGTGGCATCTAGTTGGCTCCCATGTCACCAGAGTGATGAATTTCCTCTAGGTTTTAGTACAGATTCTAAGGAATCTATCCATGGTGCTATCACCAAAATAGGGCTATTTAGGGCTAGCCCTAGTGGTGCAAGTGGTTAAATACCAGTACTGCAGCCACAAGGTTGTGAGTTCGATCCTGCCAAGCTCGAGGTTGACTCAGCCTTCCATCCTTCCGCAGGTCAGTAAAATGAGTACCCATCTTGTTGGGGGCAATTAGCTAACACATTGTATACTGCTTAGAGAGCACTTAGCTGATAAGCGGTATAGAAATACACATGCTATTGCTATAGCTATTGCTATTTCCACACTACACTGTTATAGTATTATTCCACTTTCAACATTCTGTGGAATCCTGGGGTTTGCAGTTGAGGGAGGAACATTGAGAATTCTCAGCTAGAGAGCTCTTTGGCCTCAGTAAACTACAAACCCCATAATTCCACAGGATGTTGAAAGTGGAATAATAGTGCTATAACACTATAATAGCACTATAATAGTATAGTGTGGAAATGGCCTACGTTCAGCACTTGCAAAAGCTTCAGATGGATTCTTCATGCTACTGATACTGAACCCACCAGCTGCAACTGCTCTGGAATGAAAGGGTCATGAAAGCCTTTGTCCTAGACAAAGATGTAAAATTAATTCCATATACGAACAATGCATTAAAATATGATGACACAACAGCTAAAAGAAGGTGCAGAATAGGTATGTAAATCTTCATAAATTCCATTATCTCAGGCAAGAATGGATAATTTAACCATTTTTTTTCTTTCTCTTTTTGAAGACTATTTACAATTCAGGACTTACAATTTCCCCCCCTTGCTCTTTGTGCACAGAAAACAGCATTTTCTCTGCCGAAAGCAGATTTCTTGCACGTAACAAGAGCTGCTGTTTTTTACTCAGAAAGTATCATTTTCAATGCAAGAGGCCTGTTTTCATGTACAGAAATGTTATTTTCTGTCCAGAAAATGCTGTTTTCTGTGCAAAAACCCACACAAGCATTTTTCATACAGAATAAGTCGTGAACTGGAACTTTCTAAGAAGCTTATTTTTTAAACATTTGTTGGGTATTTTCTAATATTCTTTCTATCCCTAGTACAGAAGAGAACCAGCAGGTTTTTAGTTGCCATCCCTGCCTCTCTGTGGCTTTTTTTAAATCTCCTTCAACCACATCCTCAGACTTTTTCTCTTTCTTCCAGTCTTGAGAGATGACTTCCGGCAGGCACCCAGTGATGTGGTAGTGGCAGCCGGTGAACCAGCTGTGATGGAATGTATCCCGCCGAGAGGACACCCAGAGCCCACCATTTCCTGGAAAAAGAACAACATCCGCCTGAGTGATAAGGATGAGCGCATTACAGTAAGGCTAGAGACAACCTTGTGCCTCTTTAACATCTGAAATATTTTCATATTCATGGTCATAGCTTGAACTCCACTGTACTCTCACTTAGCAGTGAAGCTATGTAGGGAAGAAGGAATGATGAGGTTGCATCTCCCATAAAAATTCTACCCCTGCGTGTAATTTTGCTTCACAGCCCAAATTTTTATCATTGCAGAAGTTTAAAATTCAGTTCAGCATTTGTCAGACACAGTTTAGATACCCAAAAAAAAAGGGCAACCAGAGTTATCAAAGGAATGTGAACACAGCAAAGGCAAGAGTTCTAGAAGTGAATAATTTATCAGTGTTTTACTCTGCAATGCTAGAAATTTGAGACTAAAGAAAATTTCTTGTGGGCTAAGGAGATTACCCTCATTTTGCTCACCTACTGCAGTAGGTACAGCCCCTGTTCTTGCTCAAGGCTGAGAGATAGAGAGGACCTACTGTGTAATGATTGGGTTAGGGCTGTGCGAGACAGGTTAAGTCCAGGGCTGGAGCTGTTTTTGCCCTTGCGACCAAATTGCCCATGGAGGCCAATCCAATAGGCAAGAGAATATCAAGGTGTAAGGCTCCTCATTCATGCCCCTGTCCTTCACCAGATCCCAACCTTTCTTCTTGAAACTTCAGAATCAACCTCAACCCATGCCCATTTCCACTGCAGAGAAGAAAATTCCTCCAACCAGTATATACATTTTTTCCAATGCTAAATGTTGTTCCCAGTAAACAGAATCTTCCTGTCATTGGAGATGACAGGAGAGGTTCCTCATAACATGTCTCTCATTATCCTAATTTGAGCAGTGGCTTGAGAAAGCTTATCAAGATCTTGGCACATGTACTTCTTTTCCTTGAGACGGCAAATTTGGGATGAAACAAAAGTCAGTTGGGGCAGCGCTTTGCATGAATCCCTGACAAGAAGAATCCTGAACTGACAAGAATATTGGAGTTTGGGACTTACTCTGTGCAAAAATCACACATGTGAATTTTTTTCACACATGTGAATATTGTTTTTTGCACAGGAAACAGCATTTTCTATATAGAACGTAATTGTACAAAGAAATACGTTTTCTGCACAGAGTAACTGTTTCCTTTGTGAAAATGCTGTAATTGGGAACTTAATCTGCACAAAATTCTCATGCAGTTGATTTCCACAGAAAACTACATTTTTTTCATGGAAAAATAGCTTTTCTTCTGCACAGAAAATGCTGTAGAAAAATGAGCATTGGCAGATTTTGTGCAGAATAAGTCCCAAATTGCAAATAGGCTTCAAAAGCTATGTGGTTTTAGAGACTCATAGAATCATAGAGTTGGAAGAGACCACAGAGGCCATCCAGTCCAACCTCCTGCCATGCAGGAACCCACATCAAAGCACTCCCGACAGATAGAAGATTGCTAATATTCTTGTTGCTTGCTTCAAGAAGAAAATAAGTGAAGAATCACATCCTAATCCAGGATGGTAAAAGGCACCAGATGCCATCTGATCTTGGAAGCTAAGATGGTTCATCCCTTGTTAGTATTTGGATGGGAATGCAAGGTGAATGCAAGGTGCTGTAAGCTATATTTCAGAGGAAGGAACTAGCAAAACCACTCCTGAGTATTCCTGGCCTAAGAAAACCGTATGAAATTCATGAGATCACCATAAGTTTGAGAGGTGACATGAAGGCATGCACACACACATGAGGTTGCAGTATTTCAAGGGAGCATTCTCCCTTGGCATTTCTTAAGGTTACTACAGCAATGCATTCTGTAGTGGCTGCTTTCTGCAGTTGTCAAGACCATTAGTCTCCAGTGAAAAACAGGTCTGTGACAGGTACATATAGACAATGGATATATTTAAACAGAATTTCCTGTTGATGTCTTGCCTTAGATCCGAGGTGGAAAGTTGATGATGTCCAACACAAGGAAGAGTGATGCTGGAATGTACATCTGTGTGGCCACCAACATGGTGGGTGAACGGGACAGTGAGCCTGCAGAACTGGTGGTATTTGGTATGTATCAGTAAAGTTTTGCCGGATAGCTAAATTGGGCTGGAGGAAAAAGAAGAAGAGTTTGGAAGTGGCTTGTTCCAAGTAATTGGGTACTTACGATGAATTCCTGTGGCAAAACCACAACTACATTGCGTTGTAATTATAAGTTAATGAGGAATAACATAACTTGTTTGTTGTAGAACTCCAACTTTTTAGTTACTTTTATAGTTCCAGGGACATGTCCTCATTTGAATAGTGGAGAAGGAATATCACTGATTCAAATGTTGGCTTGTGATGCTGCCTCATGCTCTCTTTGGGGTGTTGAGATGATGTTGCAGTAGAAAAAAGAAGAGCGTATTTTTTGTCACAGTCCAGGTGCTGTGTTTTACACTTTTTGTTTTTGTTTTGTGTGTGTGGGTTGTTTTTTTTGTTAGATGTAACTAAAAGGGTACCGTAACTATTATAGTTCCTTCAGAAACAAAACTTGGATAATTACTTTTAACAAATTATAATTGTAGTTGTTTCTGGGAGGCCTTGGAACTATTGCCATATCATTTATCAGCTGCTTAGTTATATCTCTGCAACTAACATCTCCTGGCCTAACCTGCCGCGTTAAGAACCATCAGTCAAGTTGGGCAAAGTGGAAAGCAAGGCAGATATTTCAGCCTCCACCCCACCAGTAAGCAAGGCAACGACAAGGGCTTGCCACAGGTGTCCTGCTTCTGATCATCACAGGCTTGCTTACAAGTAGGGTGGTGTAATGGAAGCATCATCCTCTTTGTGCCCCAGTGAGAAACTTGGCCCAATCTGGCTGCTTGCTCTTAAAGTGGGCTGGAGCAGAATTTACATAGATTTACACTAAAGCCTTTTCCACACTAGACTGTTACAGCGCTCTTATTCCACTTTCAACATCCTATGGAATCCTGGGGTTTGCAGTTTTGGGAGGGGCCAGCCATAGGATGTTGAAAGTGGAATGATAACGCTATAACGGTCTAGTGCGGAAATGGCCTAAGACTATGTAGTCTTACTGAATACAGATCAATTATGAATCAGTAGCTTTAGGTTATGAATCCATAACTGCAATACTGAATACTAGTCTGTAACTAATTAAAAACATATTTGTTTGGTGGTGGATGCAAGCAAACGAGCTTCTTTGGGTCAAACAAAACAAGGATGATAAGCACATCTTCTTCTCAACCTATTTCTCTCATTATTATTTCTGATCCTGACAGAGCGCCCCACATTCATCAAGAGGCCCATAAACCAGGTGGTGCTTGCTGAGGACACTGTGAATTTCCACTGTGAAGTGCAGGGAGACCCTGTTCCAACCTCCCGCTGGCGCAAAGAAGAAGGGGAGCTTCCTCGAGGAAGGTCAGTAGCAACTGCAGAAAGTTTTTTCCCTTGATTGGGAAGAAGTGATAGGTGTCACATGGATCCAAGTGGAAATCTAGGCAGATGGCTCTGGAAGCTAGACCTCTCCTGTGTTATGTACCTAGTGAATGGCATTAGGGGACAAGCACTATCTTTCAACATCATTCCAAACCTCCAACTCAGCTGTAAAATAAGCAGTGTTACAGAGTTTGCATTTTTAAACAGCTGTGGAAATTGCAAACAAAATAAATAATGGCTGGAAAGAAACTCATTCAGGTCTCTAGAAATAAATGGTGATTCTTCTAAGGTCAGCTGAACAGTTTCAAGCAGTTATGGTGAAACAGGAACAGGGTTCATGATCTCCTTACCTTGATTTCAGGGTAAGGAAGAGCTGTTTTGCTTAATCCCTGGGAAAATGAGGCATTAGGCACAATGGGGCTGATGAAAAATATCATCACAGGCAGTTGCACCAGTTGCTATGCAATTAAAGAGTGCTGTCTTCATTTCTTTCCACTTCAGATGTCCCCATATGAAAATGAAGGATATGTTTTTTTCAGTAACCTCCTCATCCTCCATACTCCTGGAAACAAGGAAGTCGTTCCCAAGCCAATGAAGAAAAAGATTAGGTTGTTTGCACCAGTGATCTTAAAAATATCCTTAAAATTGTTAATATGGTTAATGTGGCATGGAATGTCAGTGATAGCTCTCTTTTTCAATTTCATTGATAGTCCTGAGGAATGTGGCTGTTTAATAAGGATGCTTTTGTGTGGATCCTGGCAGCGCATGTGATTTCTTTTTGAAAGCACATTAATAATTGCTGATTGCCACTATTGTCCTTGAGGAGCCCATCACAAAGGGGCATGAAGAAAGCTGTAGTTCAGGAGAGCCCATTGCTCAAGGAAAGAATACACAGCCCTGCATCTTGTTGGTAGTTTTTCTTGGAACAAAGCCCAGAATACTGATGCTCCTCCAGAATAAGCACATGAGCCTCTCCCTGAAGTTTCTAGAGTCCTGTAGTGCAGAGATTTGAATTAAATAACCTCCTTAGATTCCTTGCTACTCTATAATTCTGTGGAGCGGTACAGCCGAGACACAAGTTGAGACACAGCAGTAACATGTTCTTTTCTTCAACTCCAGATCAGAGGTTCAGAATGATAACAGTCTACGCATCAGTCGAGTGAGTGCAGAGGATGAAGGGACCTACACTTGTGTGGCTGAGAACAGTGTGGGCAAATCGGAAGCTTCTGGCTCTCTCACTGTCCATGGTAAGTATGACTGATTTGGTCACAAAATGCAGTTGCTAAAGAGGTACACTAAGGAGTGATGAGAAACAAAATGCAAATGGCAGGTAAAGAGGAACCTTGGAACACTTACAGGTACAGGCTTCCTCCCACTTACCTAATAGGTTAGGGACTAGAGCACTATCAGAAAATGGAATTGGTTGAAAAACAGAATCCATGTACTGTACTGTAGGGAGCATGAAGAACTTAAGGAGGCTCACTTGGGACCAACCACATGTGTGCTGCTTGCAAAGTCTCTCAGCTGGCTTGGTGCCTTTTCCCCCTCCCCTCTCAGTTTGCTTTGGAAGAAGTGTGCAAGTGCAAGCATTCCCAAGCAAACCTCCATAGGCAAGAAAAACTAATGAAAGAGCAGAATGCCAGTTGAATTAATGGAACTTGTCCTTAATTTGGAAGCATCAAAACATCAAGTCAACAGATAATAAGACATCAAAAAGTGGAGGGTTGCTGCACTAGGTCCAGCTTGGTATTGGGCATGCTGCTATATCAGCACTAGCCCTCCAGGGCTGATGGGACAAAAGAGGCCATAGGAAAAGTGAATTAACTTTCAAAATAATGGTCTCAGCCAGTGGCAGCTGATGGGTTTAGGAGCTGTTGATACACTTAAGCGTCTTGGATGGCTTCTTTAAAGTTTGAACTACAACCCCAAACAAATTCACCATCCCACTGACATGGAAGTGATCAGCTGCTGCTGGACTGAACAATCACAAGACAAATTGATTTTGTGAAATGCCCCTTCCCAAACTTTGCTTCACTGATTCATTTTTCTGATTTATCATCAATTTACTTGTGAATAAGTCCCACTGAACTCAGTGGAATTTTCTTCTGTTTAAGTATACATAGCATTATACTGTTAATTTTGAATCCATCCTTCTCTGTTCATCTCCACATGCAACATGGAATGTATTTTAAATCTTTTGGCCTGCTGTCAGTAAAATGTTTCTGGCTTTTTTTAAAAAAAATTCCTCAAAGAAAGAAATCCAAACATTATTGCCCCACACCACACATCACAGTATTTCAGATATTTAAATAGGACTTCATGAAATGCTGTACTGTGATTTCATATGTTTAATAAGCCTGCTTCAGTCATTGCCCTTTCTTTGAAGAAGCTGTTAACATCTCAAAAAATAAATGAGCTGTTAAAAGAAGGGTTTTTGCATTCTTTAAAGTGTGTTTTTCCCCAAGTATTGAACTGCTATCCACAGTGACACCTGATGTGTGACAAAAGAGAGGGTCATTTCTTATGGGCAAGACATTTTGAATTTTTCACAAGTCATCTTTCTTCTTCGTAGTCTCTGTGCCTCACACAAGTGGGTCTTCGTGCCTGTGCAGAAAGTTTATTTCAGAAACTTCTAGAGCTGAGTGGCTTGGTGGAAACCGTTCCCACTCCTGAGCGTACTGAGCGTGCATAAACTCGCCAAGCTACTACCTCCTTTTCAGTTTCATTTTATCTGCCAAACAGCTAGCAGGTTGGGAATTTCTGGCTGAGTAGCAAACCTCCTTTCTTTTTCTCCTCCTTGTATTAATATTTATTTATTTATTTATTTATATTCTTCTCCATTCCTTCTCCTCAAAAAAAAAAAAAAAACAATCCATCCCCCCTTATGTTTACTTCACTTTTCAAACTTTGTTTATCTTGCGGCTGCAAGGTTCCTCTCTCTGACGCTCATTCTCAGTATTTTTACTGTCTGTGAGAGGGACACAATGTCTGTGCTTGCTCCATTTGCTGGGAATTTACATCCCAAACATTGAAGAACGGAGCTTCTTGTCTGAAGTCTTTCTGTTGGGAGCAAGCCCTCCATGTTAATGAACAAGCAGCCACCAGTACAGCCCTCTACATGGCATCGGCTTCCTTCTCAATAGTTTCTTGATGTTGGTACTGATATTGATGCAGACATCATCCTCCATACTGAGCTACTTTCACTACCAGGACCCTCCTGTTCGACCTCGAAGACCCAGTCACAGTCCTGAAGTCATGGGGCCATGACCACGCCCACTCAATCACCACTTTTGGAACTGGCTACCTGACTATCACCTATTCTTCCACCAATTCTTCCATCCCAGGCTGGAGATCTGCGTACGTCTCAACAGAAGCTCCACCTTCTCCAGGAGTCAACGGCACCATCTAAAAAGAAGAAGGTGAAGGCCATCTTCTCCCAGTCTCCATCTCCAGGGAGGAAACCACCTTTACTAGCCAGAATGACTGGCCTCCACCAGTATTGGAACCAATCCCACCACCGTCAATACCAACCCCTCCTGCCCAATCCCCTTTGTCTGCTCAACAGCTGGTCCACCAGACAGACCTGGCATCAGTCCCATCCCCTCCTTTTTGGGACTCCGGACATTCTCCAGAGACTCTGAAGCCATCACCATCTCCATTACCTCTGCTGGCTCAAGATTGCCATCCCCTGCAAGAGGACTGGCATTGAACTTAAGACTGACTGGAGACCATTCACTGGACTGCAGAGAACGAGACCCCTCTCTAGACCACTGTGACCATCCATATTATTGTCCTGGTTATGCATCTTCAGATCTTCAGTAAGAATCCCCATCCTCATTGCCTCCTGCATCAGCCAGTACAGGCAAAGACATATCTGGAGAGAACCTCCTGCTCCATACTACTCATATTCACTAGCGTACCACAACAGAGATCATCCTGACGTCCGCTATTTGTCTCTTTGCTCTTTCTCCTGGTACCAGTCTTGGTCACATTCTTCATCCTGACCATCATCCTGACCTCAGACTCATCTGCAACATCGTTGCTCCCGATCTTGTTTCTGATCTTGGTCATGACATTGTGACTGTCCTCAGCACTGCTCACTGATACCAGAAGCTTCTGTAGTACCAACACCAATACTGGGACATCGGTACAACCACACCATTCCAGGGCGATCTCTTCTCCACTGAGAGTGATGTCTACAATATCAAGACTGCCACCGGCCTCTCCTCACACTTCAATATCAACTTTGGCAATAGCAATACCAACCACTTTGGCTTCGACACCTATCTCAGCTGCCCCAGTACGGACAGCAACACCGGTACAACCTCCAGACCCACTGCAGTCTGACCTGCCCTCATCGAGCTCTTCTGAGTCCTACAATACAGACAAGGAGTCCCCTGAGTCCCGTCCACCTTTCCACGACTCACTACCAATGATTATCTAGATCCATTTCAAACTGGCTTCAGGGCAGGATATGAAGTCGAGACTGCCATGGTCGCCTTAGTGGATGATCTACGCCTAGGTATCGACAGGGGAAGTGTGACCCTGCTGGTACTCTTGGACCTCTCAGCGGCTTTCGATACCATAGACCATGGTATCCTTCTGGAACGCCTGAGAGGGCTGGGGATCGGGGGCACTGCACTTAAGTGGTTCCGGTCCTATCTCTCAGGTAGATACCAGATGGTGATGCTTGGGACAGCTGCTCATCGAAAAAGGAGCTTGAATCTGGCGTCCCTCAGGGCGCCGTCCTGTCCCCAGTGCTATTTAACATCTACATGAAACCGCTGGGAGAGATCATCGGGAGGCATGGAGCAAGGTGCTGTCAGTATGCTGATGACACCCAGATATATCTCTCCATGCCTCGGATAATGGCATCAACTAAGGATGGCATCTCGCCTCTAAATGAATGCCTTGAAGCAGTAATGGACTGGACGAGGAAAAACAGACTGAAGCTGAATTCAGATAAGACGGAGGTACTCGCTATTAAGGGCCCAAGCCCAGGTATGGAGGTTTGTCAACCAGTTCTAGACAGGGTCACACTTCCCCTGAAAGACTGTGTTCGCAGCTTGGGGGTGCTCTTGGATTCGCCGCTTCAGATGATAGCTCAAATTGATGTGGCGGCCAGGAGTGCCTGCTATCAGCTTCGGCTGATACGCCAGCTGAGCCCCTACCTGGACCTGGAACACCTAAAAACAGTGGTACAGGCACTGGTAACTTCATGGCTTGACTTCTGCAATGCGCTCTACATAGGGCTACCCATGTGCTTAGTCCAGAAACTTCAATTAATTCAGAATATGGCAGCCAGGTTGGTCACCGGAAGATCTAAAACTGACCACATAACACCTATTCTGAAGGTGCCTATTAGTTTCCGAGCACAGTACAAGGTGTTGGTTTTTACCTTTAAAGCCCTTCATGGCTTGGGGCCAGCCTACCTGCGGGATCACCTTCTCCCATATAATCCGCCCCGCACACTAAGGTCCTCTGGGAGAAATTTACTGCAGCCAATCAGAACTAGGTTGGCTACAGTTACCCAGAGGACCTTCTCTTCTATCACTCCCAAACTATGGAATGGCCTGCCGGAAGAGACCCAGCATATTACCAGTCTTGACTGCTTTAAAAAGGCAGTCAAGACTGTCCTCTTCCGACAGGCCTTCCAGACTAGTGTTCCACCGCCTCTCATCAACTGTCCTCTTGTTTTTAATCTTGTTCTTAATTTGTTTTTAATAGTTAATGTGTTTTAGGGGGTTAGAAGGGTTGGTGGGTGGGGAGGATAGGGTACATTTTAATGTTTTAATGTATTTTATATATTGCTGTAATGCCGCCTCGATCCATTGGGAGAGGCGGGATAAAAATAAATGTTGTTGTTGTTGTTGTTGTTACCAATGGCTTTTGAGGAGCCAACCCAGGATTCCACACCAGAGGATGTCAAACGGTTCTGGGACATCCTCCTTCAGATGGTGAAGACTATTGGCCTAGATGTCTCTGGGGCCCTTCCACTTGTCCTGGATCTAGACTTCCAGTATGTTGACACCAGGGCTCCCACCGCTACTCCCTCTCTGATCTCCAGGAGGTAATGAAGCACTTTTGGGCTCAAACTACCTCTCTTCAGCCTACTCCTCACCGTCTTGAACACCTATATCAGACTTAACATACTGATGTAGACTACCTCTTCAGTCATCCCACCCCCAATTCCATAATCATTGAGGTGTCTCAGATGAAAGAGGACAAGAAAGTCCACACCACCATGCCAGACAGAGAGGGACATTACCTTGACATCTTCTGCCAGTGTTTCCACCTGGGGGGGCCTCTCTGATTGTGAGGGTCTCCAACGCTCAGGCCTGTTTTGCTGCTTACCAGCATTCCATTTGGGGAAAAATGCTACCACTCCTCTCTTTCTTGCCAGACAAATGGAGATCCATGGCTCTACAGTACTAGAATGAATGTGTAGCTGTTCTGTCAAGGGTTATGATGGGTGCAGTTGGGCTCCACTACTATGCATGGCTGTGCTCAGCGGAATTGACAGAAGACACTCAAAAATGTATTGAGGACCTTCCCTTTGATAGCCAGGCTCTCTTCCATTCCACCACCAATGATACGATGGACCACCTCATGAAGGCCAGGCTGACAGCAAGGAAAATGGGCTTTGGGTCTCAATCTCAACTATGTCACCCTTGCTCCTACCAGTCCTCCTGGAAACTCACCACCTCATCCTCCTTCTGCTCTCGATCACCTTGTTGGCAGTCTTCACAGTCTTTCCTGCCTCTCTTCTTACCTCATCTCTCCTTCACATAATGACAGACATCCACTAAGAAGCTACTACCAAGACTCAGTTTTGATTCCCCGGCAGGTCACCACCACTTACATCTTTTCACTTCTCTGCCCACATGCCATCCAGAGTCTGAGACCTCACCTGACACTATACTACCTGGTGGGCCATCACTTCAGATACCTGGGTTCTTATCATCATCTGCCTGGGCTACGCCATCAAATTCTTAAATACTCCTCCTACTGGCATTTTCATTCTACTGGAAGAAATCAACAATCTTCTACTCAAAGGGACTATAGAACATGTGCCACCTCAGGTGAAAGCCATGGGGTTCTTCTCCCAATACTTCACCATTCCCAAGAGAGACGATGGCCTTTGTCCTGTCTTAGATCTCTACAGCATCAAGCACCATCTGACCCCCAAGTTCAAAATGGTCACCTCAGTTTCCATCCTTCCCCTCCTCAACAAGGGAGACTGGTTCACCTCAATCAACCTTTGGGGTGCCTACTTCCACACTCCCTTTACCAGTATAGGGTTCTTCCACCCAGCCTTTTGACAGCCTCCAGAGTTTTCACCAAGTTTATGTCAGTTGTTGTCTCCTTTCTGAGAATGAAGGGCAACATGGCATAACCAAATCTCAGTGATTGACTGCTGCTGGTGACCTGCAGGAGCAAACTCTACTGAGACACTCACCTAACCCTCTCTCTTCTATCTGACCTTAGCCTCAACATCAACCCCAAGAAATCATACCTGGAACTGACACACTCCCTGGACTTCATAGGTGCAACCCTGGACTCCACTCTCAGGCAAGCGTTCTTTCCAGCTCACCAAGCACAGACCCTCTGATCTTCAGTCACCCAATTCCTTGACAGGACGTTCTGCTCAGCTTTCCACATCCAATGTCTTCTCAGCCTGATGGCAGCAATGCCTTTGGTGACCTGCCTCTCACATCTCTGATCTCAACCTCTACAGCCGTGTTTCCTTTGCAGCTTCGCCCCCCTCTGTGACAACTAGTGCACCTGCCTCCTCATGCCAAACTCCGTGAAGGACACTCCTCTGGTGGATGTCCCACTGTCACTTACTCTCAGGAATGCCATTCACCCCACTGCAACCCCCCATCTTGGTCACAGTAGGTGTGTCCTTCACGGAGTGGGGAGCTCATTTCGCAGGGACAATTGTCCCGGTTCACTGGGTGAGACTCAAGGCCTCCCTTCACATCAGTGTCCTCAAACTCCTAGCGATCTTCAAGACCCTCCAAGCCTTCCAGAGACTCTTCCACGGCCAGATTGTTCAAATAGTATCAACAACACAACAGGCATCTGCCTCCAGGGAGGCATCTGCTCCTCTGTCCTCATTCATCTTGCAACCCAAATATGGGATTGGTGCATTCCCAGAGGAATTCGCCCCATAGCCATCCACCTGATGGGTCAAGACAGCACTCTGGTGGATGCCCTAAGCAGGGCCCTCACCCCTCACCATGAATAGACTCTGTTGGATCTCACTGTGGCCCCTTTTTGGCTGAGCCAGCACTGGTTCAACCACCTTCTCTCAATGTCTCAGGGCAGATGGATTCATCTTCCCTCATCTCAGGATCTCCTATCCCACTCCAATAGTCATGTCCTCCATCTAGATCTTCATTGCCTTTGATTGTCCACTTGGAGGATAATTCTATAGATTCTCCTAGGATCTGTGCCGTCTTACAAGTTTCCAGAAAAGAGTCTACTTGGAGATCGTGCCTCTACAAATGGAGATGCTTCTCGGAGTTTGCCACAAGTCGATCTAAACCAACTTCACTAGCCTCCCTCTCTACCGGCCTCCACTTTCTCCTCTCCTTTAAGGAACGTGGCCTTGCTTTCTCTTCCATAAAGTTCTGGAAGTTTTGGCAGTTGTGGCCTTTCAGCGATTTACTCACCATCCCACTTCTTCTTCTGCAATCCAACAGTCAAGCATTTCCTTAAGGGTCTCCAACATTTGTACCCCTGGCTTTACCACTGTTCACCCCTTGGTCACTCTCCTTGGTTCTTTTCCAGTTGATTAGTCACTCCTTTGAACCATTCACCACTGTCAGTGAGCACCTTCTTACCTTGAAAACAGGTTTCCTCCTGGCCATAACCTTGACCAGATGAGCTGGAGAACTCATGGCACTTTGCTCAGATGAGCCCTTCCTTGTCTTCTATAGGAACAAGGTAGTCCTTTATTCAAATGGTACCTTCCTGCCAAAAGTGACTTCGCACTTCCACATGAGCCAAAATACCAGCATTCTACCCTCAACCTTTTTCTGCTCTTGAATGCTCCCTTCATTCACTGGATGTCCATCAAGCCCTTGCATTCTACATCCAGAGAACAGCTTCCTTTTGCCATATTGCCCACCTGTTTGTGTGCTATGACGGCAGGTGTAAGGATCAGAAGGTATTCTCTCAGCACTTCTCAAAGTGTATTCTAGAGGAGATTCAAGTTTCATATGAACTTGACAACCATCCAGTTCTTCTCTCCCTCTGGGCACATTCCACAAGAGCAGTAGCCTCCTCCACTGCTCTTCTTTGGGGCATAGAACTCTTGAGAATTCTGTTGAACAGTGATGTAGTCCAAGCCTTCCACCTTCATCCAACATTACTAGATAGACTGTAGAGCATGCCAAGATGCCTGTTTTGGCCACGCAATGTTATCCTCCATCTTCTAGGACCTGACCCACTGTCCTCACAATAAGCTCTCAAAACACCCACTTGTGTGAGGCACAGAGACAGTAAAGAAGGAGGACAGGTTGCTTACCTATAGCTGCAATTCTTTGAGTGATCATCTGTGCCCTCACACAAGCCTGCTCTAACTCCCTTCTTTCAGGCTCCATATTTAGCGGACTTCCAAACTGAGAGGAAGGTAGCTTGGTGGGCTTGAGCATGCTCAGTATGCTCAGGAGCAGGAGGGGTTCCTGCCAAGCTATTCAACTCTAGAAGTTTCTGAAACTAGCTACTACGCAGGCACAAAGATCCACTTGTGTGAGGGCACAGATGAGCACACAAAGAGCTGCAGTTACAGGTAAACAATCTGTCCTTCTTGGAAAAGAAAACAGCAGCCACTTAATGGACTCCTGATTTGTTTCTTCCATTCCCCAAGTCTAATTTTGTTGGAACATTAAGAAACTGAAACATTTTGAGGTGAGAAGTACTACAGCAACGTATCAGATGTGGCCACCAATGTTCTTTCATCTTATGCATATATCCAGCCAGGATTTAAGGCAGAGGTATGTTCTTTCAGAGAGTATTCGGCATTCTCCTTGCCCACTGGGTATACCACTCCCTCCTGTCAAGTAACTGGAACTTCATTTCTGTGTCTTTCTTTATTTGTTAATTGTTTAATTAATACAAGGAATGTGGCAGTGTCATGCCTTTTTAGAAAGTGAATCATGTTTCCTGCCCAGAGCTAGAAAACAACTTTCGTTTCTAATGAGGTACTTTGATAATTATTCCTTGCAGAAACAAGCTGAAACAATGCTGATTTTTGTCCATAACAGGCAAGGTTGTAATTCACTTTTTTTCAGTTCTAATTCACTACTTTTTAGTGAAAGATAATGGGGTTTCTGCCTATTACTCATTACTTTATGTGTTCTGAGCCATGGAAGAGAGAGGAAGAAGAATCATGTCCATATTTGCCTTCTCCTGCCTCTGTACAGCTAATGAAGGACAGAGGAAGTAGAGGGCAGCCAGCAGTGGGGTGGAAGTGAAGAAGAAGGGGAGAACTAGAAAAATTACCTGCACTCCACCCTTAGGTTAGTTAGACTTTAAAAACAACTTTTTAAACTTGGCCTGTTCTCTGCCTCTCTTCTGCCTAATTGAAGAAGGCTGCTGCTGATGCCAGAAAAGGAAGCAGAAGTTGAAAACTGAGTGCTTGGGAACAGGGAAAAGAGAGCTTCTTCACTGGACTGGCTGCTCAAAATAGTTCCACAGGACATAGTGTAGGGTTGAGTTGGGTTTGATTGAGCTATGAGCAAAAAAATTAGAAGTAGGGTGGTTTTTTAATGTCCAATACCTGCTCAGGCACAAGATTTAGAGCAACTGCTTTTGCGGTGGGGTGGGGGGTGAAATGAGTGAGTGACTGTTTGTTCAGATGTTCCCAAAGGCAGGCTTGAGGAATTTTTAGCGTACTCTGTAAGACTAATGTGGCAGTCACATCCCATTTTCAGTTGGCTTGTGTATGGGGGACTGGTGTAGTCCACGAATCTTAAGTGGGAAGAATGTACAAAGAAAGGATTGCTTTGCTGTCTTTTCTGCCTTTTTCTCAGAATTTCCAAAGTGCTGTATCTGAATTGGCCACTTGGGTGAGCCTGAGAATATTTTTCTTGTATTTTTCAATGGCACAATAGTAACAGTGTGGGAAAGTTATTACTTATGAATAGTTCTATGGATTAGCTTTCTGGACTTAATATAGTAACAATTATCAGTCTGTTAGGTGATCAGAGTAATGAGTTAAGTAACTACTTCCTTTAAAAAAAAATTTCACTGTGTTTCTAGAGGCTCTCAAGAGCATGATTAACTTAGTTTAAAGAACTTGTTCTTTCTTGGCCGGGAGACTCTGTTGGGTCCAAAATGGACAAGAAGCTGAACGTGTCCTTCAGAATATATGTTGCCTTTATAATCAGCTGTAAATGTGTTACAGCTGATTAGATCCCAAAGGATCTAAATGGACCACCATATAGAAACCAAAAGCATTAAATTGATTTATTTTTTAAAAAAAATACTATAAAATCCCTGGCCAACTGCTAAAGAATAAAACTGAAACTAAACAGCCACTTTCCCCCACATATTAGCTTAAACTCTACTCCCAGTAGGAAGGATTCATAGCATTAGTAGGGGATTTTCCAGTTTTTGCAAGTCTCCAGAGGGAGGGAAATCTCTCAATGCCTCTCAACTTATCTGTACTTCATGTGTTGATTTGGCAAACGGATCCATTCAGATTTGGCTTCTGGTTCCCTTCTGTTCTAATTCTGGACATCCTTTCTTGTTGACACTTTAAACATTCATGCCAGCCTAATTTGATCCAGTTCATCTCATACTTTTTGTTTTTTGTTTTTTTCATATGTTCTCTTTGTTCCAGTTGGCCCATTCCGTAAGTATTCATTTCATCTCATAACACTGCTGCATGCTGGGATGGCTGAGGGTTGGCATTCTTTGGTCAGTTTTCTGCATGCAACTTGGGGGATATAGTTTTTACTTTACAGAACATTGTTTCTGGGTCCAGTCATCTGGTATCAAGGATTACCAATCAAATCTGATTGCCTAGATTTTTTTTAATACTTTCTTTCGACTGTCATTCAGTAAGACAAAATTATGTAGCATATCTGGTACTGGTAAATGACTTAATTTACAGTGTAGTTGTCTGCATTATTTTATCAAAAATTAATCCCGTTAACTTCAATAGAACCTATTTCCAGGTAAGTGTGTATAGTATAGAATTGCATTCGTAGCCCTTTAATTCTTTTGTAATTCCAGAATTCTGCTCCAATCTGAACTGTCCTACATACATTTCACCATTTTACTTTTGTAAAAACTGCACAATATTGGTATTTAATGGGCCTTGGACTTGTCTGCTACAATGATTGTAATTCTATCTTGGCTCTTTGATAAGATTTTCTGTTCTGGGCTGCAACATGGCAATTGATACTGCATTTAATATGATGGCACCTCCTTGGGAACATATTTCTCTTACCCTTGTTGTACATCTCTGTTTGAAACTTACATGGGTGAGAATGTTTCCTTCCAATTTGAAGCAGCCCCAACCCCTTTTCTTTTCTTTCTTTTTTTCTTGATTTCTTGTTTGTGCATTGAGTACTTGGAATGGCATGTCTTGCACTGTCATGGGTAATGGTAAGAGAGAATGAAATTTTGGGGGGTCTTTCACAAGCAGATCTCTCTACGGTCTAATGTTCTGTTTGGCTCTAGTTGGTGCGCTATGTTGTCACCTGGTATCATATACAAGCATTGCACCATGTTTTATGGTTAAAATACCAGTTTACAAATGAGCAGAGGGAGAAATCTAATATGTCTGTCCAAAGAGGAAGCTCATACAAATAGAATCCACAGAAGTCAACTTCAGGTCCAGGTGAACAGCTGCCTTGATAAAGGAAAATGTTTACCAGTTGTATAAGCTGGGCCAACACTTCTGCTGATTGCTTACTATTTGCATCCTTGGATGTTTCTCTTGTTCGCAAGCCAATACTCTAAATACCAACTTAGGCCATTTGCAACTACACTGTTAAAGTGCTATAATTCCATTTTCAACATGCTGTGGAATTCTGAGGTTTGTAGCTTACTGAAAGCCATAGAGCTCTCTGACTGAGAATTCTAAATGGCCCTCCCTAAAGTACAAACCCAGGATTCCATAGGATGTTGAAAGTGGAATAATAGCAGTATAACAGTGTAGTGTTGAAATGGCCTCAGATACCAGATGTCATTCTTGCAGTGGGCAGTTAGCAGAATTACATCATTTTATCTATTTGTTACATGTATGTTCCAGCTTTTTCTCCAAGGAGTTAAAGCTGTCCTGTCATTTTGGTAAAATGACTGAATGTATGCATTCAGCTGGTTAAATTAGTTGGAGAAGAACAAATATTGCTCTTCACATCTGTCTGGTTTCTCAGTCATGAGAAAAATGGACAAAGATAAAAGAGCTCAGGATTCCACAAGTGTTCCCAAATTCATCTCTATGTTGATTCAACAAATGGTTTGAAATGTTGACTTTTGCCATTCAAAACTTTCTAATGCAACCTTCTGTCAGTGCTTGGACCGCCCTCCTACTCCACAACACCTATATGATGCTGTCTTTCTTAGTTCGTTCAAATCTCTACTTTGCTATAAAGTGTTTGTTTTTACTTATTTGGAATGTTTAAAAACATAAGAACTGTGTTGGGCTGGATCAGAGGCTTATCTGATTTTCTTTTTTGTTCCTGAAGTGTCCAAACAAATTTTTATGGTAAGGCCACAGTTAGGAAATGATTACACTCCATGAGCCTTCTGCTCATGTTAAAGAGGTATGTAGAAACTAGGGATGTGCTTTGGTTTCAGATTTATCCTGAATTCAGAATTCTGTTGGGATGATCTGTAAAAGTTCAGATGATGTCCAAATCAAAGCAAGACTTCTTGAAAGCAGGCTGAATCTGAACAGTACTGAAGATTTGTTGACAATTTCTATTTGGATGGGGATAATGAGACACTGGCCCTTTTCACATGGCATTTGCCATGCGAAAAGGTCTCTTGAGTGTTGTGCAACTGCGAGGAGCAATAGACACAATGCACTCACAATTGCACGACGCTTCAGAGCCTGGCAGGCACTATCGCGCACTTTTTCATTTTTGGCTGTGAGCTGAAAATGGTATGCAATTGTGCATTGCTCCAGGGCCCTGTGCGTACTTGCCATGTGTGCCTGGGAAACTCCCAGGATGCACTAAGGAAGGAAGAGGAGGGGCTCTCATGTTAGCAGGCAGCAGCTGCGCAGCTGAAGGAACTGGAACACGAGAGCCTCCCGCTAGAGGCTGCTCGCGCAATCCCCACACCCCAGCTCCACAAAAAGGTGAGTTGCAGAAAGGGCCACTGTGTCACCCAAAATAGGTGCATTTCTGCCAGTATAGGATGCTTATTGCTAGTTTCTTCTCCCACGGAGACTTAAAGCAATTTTTATGGAGTCTATGAGGCCTGGAAATATATAGTAGTGGCTACTTGCTTGGAAGATTCTAGAAGTTTGCATCCTTTTACTGTTTACTGTTCCTTTTCAAAACTGTTGTCCACCTTGTCCTCCTGTACTTTTTGTGATGTTAGCGCCTATTGAACAGAAAATAGAAAAGCCTTAATTGTTTTTAGCACACTATAACTTCTCAGCACCTGCATGTATCCTCTTCAAATTTTCCAGGTTTCTTGCCTAAGGATAAGTTTGTGGTGGATGTATGTGTTTATTAAAATCTTGACATCCTGCCTTATATCATAAAATCTCTGTGCAGCTTTCAGTAAGTAGTTTATGCAACAGGTGGGAAAGAGTAGCCCTGGAAGCTGCGTGTGGCTTCTGCGGGATCTTTGTGCAGCACCAAAGTTCTTCAAAGACAGTTAAAGCCCCCAAACAGCTGTGGAAAAAAACCAGATTGTTTGGCCAAAAGAATAGCCACTCCCCGCCCCTTGGGAATACAATTCAAACTGCCACAAAAAAGTAGCAGTTTGACTTCTCTTGCTTCCTCTCCCCACCCCAAAATGGCAGGAACCAGCCATATTTGGACAGATTCTTAAAACCAGAGGTGATATCACATCACTTCTTGTCTCGTTGGGAGCAACCATGGAACTCATGGGAGTGGGATGTCCCCTTGTAGTTGCCCACCTCTGATTATAACAGTTTAAAATGTAAAAATAATTCAGACTTCATTAAAAAGGTTTAACTGTTCAAAGCTGTCTAGTGTACAGATTTGGATGAAAATTGTTAGGCACCAAAGCCTTGTTTTATCATGGTGCCAGAATGAAGCCAGCATTAGTAACAGTGATGTATGAGGAGGGAATTCCACAAACGGTATCACAGCCGAGAAGGCCCTCTCTCACACCTTCATGTAGTGTATTGTTCCCATTGGTGGGACACAGATGCATGATCCTCCAGAATAACTTAATCCTGATCCTGATCCTCTAGAGTGAATTTTGGGGCAAAAGCAAGTTTTTGAAAAAATTCTCAAAATTTATTTTTGACCCTGGGGGGAGTCCAGGAAACTCCAGATGTGGTGGAAGTGCCCTACACACCTTCTAGAGATTATTTGTGAACATTTCAGAGGGAAAAGAAATTACCCCTGGGGGGCACAAAAAGGCCTTGGGGGCTGCATCCAACCAATGGGCCTCGCTTTACTAACCTCTGCCATAAAGCAAGTCACCTACCCCCAGTAATGGAATACTACTATCTTTCAAAAATGACATCTATCCTGAAATTTTGTGGATTTCCTAACTAAATCCATGACATTAGTCATTTTTGTAACATTTGCTACAAAAGCAAGAGGGAGAGGCATATGCTTACATGGTGACGTGTGTTTGTTCCTTACATTTTTTCCCCCCGATTTTCTGTTTAAAATAGTGCTCACGGCACTTATCAAACAACTAAAAGATAATAAAACCAGTTTAGAATGCCAGATTGAAAAGATTTGACCTTGCCACCATCCTAAAAGCAAAGCAGTGGGAACTGACTACAGTGTTGAGGGGAATACATTCAACAGCCTGAGAAGACCACAAGGAAAAGCTGTCCTTTCCCACAGGACTGTCAACGGGACTCCAAAGGTGATGGCCTTCTCCGGAAGGCATTTCCTGAGGTCCCCACCTATCTGTTTACTTTCAAATTCATATATTTTCCTTTCCACTTTTGTGAGGGTTTGGGGTAAAAGTGGAAAAACTATGACTAACTCCCCTCCCCCACAGCCCCACTCCCACTGCCTTCTGGAGCATCCCCCTCCCATTCCCTTGTCTTTTGTGTGCCAGGACCAAAGGCAATAGAATGGAACGGAGAGCTCTGAAAGGAAGGCACACGTGTGCTTCTCCCTCATTACCTTGCCTCCCCCACACACACACACGTTTGTCTTCCTTCTCCATACCCGGCAAACCATAAGGGAATAGGAGGTGGAGAATGTGAGGGGAAGGGATGTGTGCACCTTGCACAAAGTCACAAAGCTCAAACCCATACATGTGGAGGGAGGGTTGCATTTTCACTCTGACTGGGAATCACAGAATGGTAGAGAGAGAAGGGATCCTAAGGAGCATTTAGTCCAACCCACCAACAGTGTAGGAATCCAGAACTAAAGCTTCTCTGCCAGATGGCTATTAAACCTCTGTTAAAAACCACCAATGAAAAAGAAGTTATTACCTTCCAAGGTGTTCCATTCCACTGTCAAACAGCTACTGCCACCAGGCAGTTAGGTCTGGGGGTGCTTCCCATATATTTGTCTTTGGTTTGCATATCCTTGACAGACTATTGAAAAAGCTGCCTTCTCTTTTTCATCAGAGAGCATGACTCTTGTCAGATCTCCTTCCCTTATTGTGTGAGTGTTTTTTTGCATTCTTTTGTTTTTGGCTAATAAATCACCCAGGGACAAAGCCCTCTGCTTTTCTTGTAGCTGAGAAGATACATGGAGAGATGCTGGGTGATAGGAAATACTCCATTCTCCTGGTCCTTCATTCTTTTGTGCTGGTGACGCAGTTCAATTTCCTGCCTCAGGGAGGATGGGAGGTCTGGAAGGTGGGGGTGGACTTTCAACCGCCATTGCTTATCTGCATGCAGGAACATTTCCTTGGGCACCCGAGGTCATTCTTGCCCTCATTTTATCTTTTTCTTTGAAGTGGTAAAGGCAAAGTGGGGTTAGGCTGTGGGTTGATGGGGGCAGTCATGAATTTCCTGAGTCACAATATCCCTTCCATCATCCAGACTCCAGCCTTTGAAGTGATGCCTGATATGTGTGGGTCACAGACAGAGAGAGGGCCGCAAATCTGGGAGGAGGAGAGGCTTTCCTAGCAATCATTAACCAAAGAAGCAAAATTGCTGCCTTCCTTCCTCCTATTTACATTTTGATTTGATTATGGAGCAGGTGGCATTACCAAGACAACAAGCTGTTGCTCAGGAAGATCAAAGGTCAGCTTGCACCCAAGCCCATGTCTGAATGCATCTCCCCTCTCCCGCACCCACTCACCCTCTGGAGAAGTGATCCAAGCAGCTGATTTTCAATTGCAAGGAATATAGAATGGTTCTTCCTGTTGCTACTTGCTTTCCAGGCTTCACAACCACACATGCACATATAACCTTCCCCCACCACCACTTTCACCATGGCAGTAGCCATAGTGGACAAAGTCTGACCTCTGGCAAGGGAGAAATGACCTTTCCTGGACCCCAAAGAAGACTAGCAGGTTGCAGTTTTTTATTGCCACTCTTCTCCTTCAGAATTTATGGCCATCGGAGAAACAGCAATTGCTCCCATAAGCTTCCAAACCCAGAGCTTCAAGTTACAATCTCATACATGTACACTTGCAGAAATGCTGCTGACCCCAAGCTTTGATGATTTGTGAGCGGTGGATGGAAGGGAATGGATTTGTTTCCCCATGGGGTTCATGCCAAAGATTTTTATCAGGAAGATAAAATCAAAGAAGGTAATATCCTAATTACCTGGTCTCCCCAAGATTCTTAAAGCATTTTATGCTGGCACTGAGGCACTAAAATTTTACCCTTATGGATACGATTACAGAAATTTGTGAATTCTGGGGAAATGTGGAGACTTTTTTTTTAAAAGGGGTTTATTTGTCTGTGATGCATAGAATTGTAGTTGCCTTCATTGTTTATGTTCTCGCTCAGAAATCTCCCAAGCATCTTCCATAACTGGAATCCTTAAACAGACTAGTTTGATAAAGAAGGGCCAGGAACATACCTTGTGAGTGAAACACATGGTCCCAGAAGTCGTGGTATGGAGCAAAAGAATAAGTCCTTCATCTAGTATTTTACAAGATATGAAAAGTGATCGCAGAATGTTTTTTTTCCCCTGGGGAGGGAATTCCACAAACCTGGTGCCACCACCAAAAACACCATCGCCAAAATTCTAAATCAGCTACTAAGTTACGTATGCAGAACTCTCCCACAACCTGCTTTACTGAGCATCAGCTACACTGAAAGAAGGAGGTCCATTCTGCTGGTATTCAGAGCAGAGGGGGATGATATTGCCACCTACCCCCCTGTCAGCCAGTGAGGCTGCAACATGGAAATACAACTAGGTCCTCCTTCTGATTGTTGCAGCTTCACTGGCTGGTGGAACAAAGATGGAAATGTCATTCACCTGCATCCCAGTCTCCAGAATGGACTTCATTCTCTTTGTGACCTGGTACTGGGAAAACAGCTTGTTGCGGACAGTTACAATTGTTTCAATAGTGACGTGATGTTGGCTGCATGTGGATCCTGAATATGAATCAGTTGTAGATGCACAACTCAAGCTTATGCATCTGTAAGTATGGTGCTGAATTCTGGCTTATCTCTCTCATTAGCTACCTGTCTCACCCTCCCTTTTTTTTTTCAAATTAATTTTTTAATTGGATTGATTGTTGAATTCTTTTTCAATTAATTTATTTTAAATTTTTTTTCCTACCTTTTTTTCCTCCAAAATGGGACCCAGATTGGCTTTCTACTGCATATGGTTTTAGCAATTTTACTTTAACTTATATTGTAAGCTGTTTTGGGTCCCTTATTGGGAGAAAGGTGGGATATAAAGAAAGGAAAAGAGAAGAAGAAGAATGGAAGTGCAGTCAAAGGAAAGCCTTAGCTGATGATGTCGGTGTAAGGCAGATGGATGTGGAGACAGATATTGGATTTCCAGTATCAACACTTTTGTCCAACCCAATTTGGTGGTTCCTTGGTCAGGTTGAATCACTCTCTGTTCCTGAAATAGGGCAGCACATAGAAGTCTCACCAACTTTTCTTCCTTCCACTCTCCACCAGTATTTTGCACAGTTTAACAGTTTGTATAACTGAGCTAATCTGAACTCTGGAAGAGGAAATCACCCTGGGCCTCACACTTGGGATTGCTTCCAATTTTAAATCCTGGCTGTGCTGATCTGCCCCTACTCTGGCAAATGGTTCTTGTGCCAATCAATAGCTATTAAACATCAGTAGTCTTTTCTTTGCTTTCCATAGAAATTCAGCAGGGGAAGACAACTTGGCAGAAGGAGGAGAGCTGCATAACAGGCACTTGCTCACTTATACACACTTCCTCATTAACATGCTGGTAACCTAGCAGTCTATAACTTCATTAAAGAAAGGCTTGGAATGATCAGCATGACAATGGCACACCTGAAGCTCTTCTTTATAGCGGCCCATAAATACTTTACAGCTTTGCAAGAGAGATGCCTATTGTCTCTTTGCTGGTTTAGGTAGTTTGGAGGAGAGAGCAAAGAAGAGATAAGGAAGGTGATTAGCATTTTTTAAAAAAGGCTTGATGCCATTTGTCTTGCATTGAGTGCATAGGGAGGGGTTCTAAGCCAGCCAGAGGTGTTCAGGAAGGAATTTAAATCCAAGACATAATTCATGGTTGGGTGACTGATATAGAGAACTTGTTGCTTTCTTGTCTGCTTCTGTCTCAATTTATACTTTATTCTATGGCAGGATGATATTTTCTGCATGTATTTTATAGGTTATATTTTTTTAAAAAATTAAACCCCAGACCTATCTAGAAACACATTTATATGCTGGGTGTCTTTCTTGATGTTATGCCTTTTCTTTCTTTTTCCATGCTCCTGTGCTTTGAATCATTCCTTTCTTTATCATTTTCCTTGTGAAGTCTTCTACCTGTCCTTCTGGATTGTACCAGTAAGAATAGCCAAAACAAAAGTAGACATTGTTGACATACACCAGTGCAGTGTGCACCCATATGCCAAGTTAGACTGTTGGTCCACCTAGCTTAGTATTGTCTGTACTGCTTGATGGCGGCTCGCTAGGATTTTCTGAAGGGTCTTGCCTGGGATTGAACCAGGGGATTTCTGCATATAAAATCTATGTGCTGCGCCCAGGAGTGTACCTACAATGGGACAAAATTTGGGCATTGTCCTCCCAAAAATAATTCTGCCCCCCCCTGAATTTTTCCTTCAGTTCTCGAATTTTAGCATTACAGTAATTTAGAAATACAGTTGACCTTCTCCATTTATGGGTTTGACTTTCACAGATGTGATTATTTGAGAGTTTTTTCAACTCCCACCACCTTAGGCATTTATTTTCTTGGAGGGACCTTCCATTTTGGGGGCTCTCATCAGGTTGTGAGCCCATTAAAAGCCTGCCTCTGGTCCTCCTCCTCCTTCTCTATCAGTCATTGCCTGGTCAAGTAAGAATGTCTTGCAGTCTGATTTTAGGACCACAAAACCTCTCCTAATGCCACATCACACCCAAGAAAGGAGATAGGCATGAGAGAGGAAGTATAGGGCCACTGTGCTGACCCAATCCCTTTCCTTCTTTCCCTGACTTGTTTTGGAGCTTGGGTGTCCATTCTCCCCACCATGCCTTGCCTCTCTTCCCGCAGACATGCATGCACATTTTCATATTGCTGCAATTTTTCCACTTTTGCAAGGATCCTGCACTGTAGAAAAAGACCACACAGAATTATTGGGGGAATGAAAACACAGCAAATGTAAGAGATCTAGATGTGAAAGGTTTTCAGTTTCTCACTCTCTGCAGTGCTAGAGTGAAATGGAAATGTGGCTACAAGTCCAAAGGTGTGTATCCACTGGTTAGTTCCAACTAAAGTAGACCCCTTGAATCAATGAGATTTACTTCATTCTGGACTTATTCACTTACTCTTCAGCTGTTGATTCACCTGGTTTTGTAATAACACCTGCTGAAATTCCGTCTTCTAGACAGGTGCTGAAGGTACAGGAGCCTTTTCTGGTTTTCAGTCTGGCAGCCCTAGCTGGGACTAACAGTTGAATTTAGATCAAGAATTTATTCATTTCTTCATAATGGCAGAACCATTCTTTTTACAAGCGCGCAGTCATAAATATGTCAAGATCACTATGGTGTAATGTAGTGGCTAGAGCAAGTATGGAAGGCCTATTGCCAAAACAGGCCTACCTTGCCCCAGAATGATGCAAGTTTTGATTTCCCAGATGTGTGGGACTGGCTCCATATTAGGAGGATTGCAGAAAGTTAAAATAGGAGCTTCCAAGGCATCTTGGAGCCATTGTAACCACTGGGTAAACACACTGGGGCCCAGTGAAAAATGGGCAGAGCTTGGATATTTTTTTCCTTGATGGATTCTAAGAGTTTAATCCAAAAAAAGTGACATTTCCAAACTCTCGGAAGGAGCACCAGAAGGCATTTTGCCAGTAGCTATCTTGAACATGGAGTCAGCCCTGCTCAGGATTATAGACCTGTGGTATTTCCACAATACCCCAATTAGTGCTGGCTACTTCAGAATTGGTACTTACGGGAAGGCAATGATTATGTCTGAAATGTGAGACCTTAGTGGAAACATATTTTGGGCACTTCCCTCTTTGCTCACAGTTTTGATTTTTTCCCATTATTTATTATTATTTATTTATTTTACTTAGTGCATTTGTATACCGTCTTTCTCCCAGAGTGGACCCAAGGCAGCTTTCACACATACTGATGAGACTTGTCACATAGTCTCAAACCTCTCCTCCTTTTTCTCCCATCTTTTCTTTTCTCTCAGTTCCACCTCAGTTAGTGACTCGTCCTCGGGATCAAATTATAACCCAAGGCCGAACTGTGACATTTCAGTGTGAGACTAAAGGAAACCCACCACCAGCTGTGTTCTGGCAAAAGGAAGGGAGTCAGGTAGGTATAGGGTGACATTTTTGGTTCTTTTGTAACTCTGTGTGTGTGTG